>PVJI01030634.1:0-13975 GCA_004026765.1 Micronycteris hirsuta
CATTACCCAAGATTAAGAATAAAGAGAAAATCTTGCAAGCAGCAAGAGAAAAGGAGACAGTTACCTACAAAGGAATCCCCATAAGACTGTCAGCGGATTTCTCAAAGGAGACCTTCCAAGCAAGAAGGGGCTGGAGAGAGATATTTCAAATCATGAAAAGCAAGGGCCTACAACCAAGAATAATCTATCCAGCAAAACTGTCATTTAGAATGGAAGGGCAGGTAAAGTGCTTCTCAGATAAGGTCAAGTTCAAGGAGTACATCATCATGCAGCCTCTACTATATGAAATATTAAAAAGTTTTGTATGAGGACTCAGGAGCGAAGGCACCGAGGCCAGATCAGCTACTGGGGAATTCAGATCAGTCACAGCCAAGACAGTTGTGAGGTAAGCAAGCAAAATACAGCCAGAGAAACAAAATAGAACCAGAGACATTGAAGCTTAGAACATTCTGGCAGTAATCAGAGGGGAGTGGGAAGGGGAGAAGGGGGACAAGGGTATTCAAGAACTGCTATAAAGGACACATGGACAAAACCAAGGGGGAGGGTGGAAGCAAGGGTGGGAGGTGGGTTTGCCTGGGGTGGGGTGGGGGGAGGGTAAATGCGGACAACTGTAATTGAACAACAATAAAGTAATTAAAATGATAAAAAAGATATCTCATATTCATGAATTGAAATAATTTATATTGTTAATGCCATATTATCCAAAGCAATATACACATTCAATTCAATCCCTATTAAAATGTCAGTGGAATTTTTTATAGAAATAGAAGAAACAAAGCTATTCTAAATTTCATGTGCAACCATAAAAGACACAGAATAACCAAAGCAATCTTGATAAAGAACAGACTTGAAGATACTATATTTTTATTTAAACTATATTACAATGCTATAGTAATCAAAACAGTGTGGCATGAAAACAAACCAATGGAATAGAATAGAGAGTGCAGAAATAAACATTTGCATATATGGTTAACATAAACAAAGGTTATCAATAATATACACTGGGGTCCAGGTTGATGTGGCTTAGTGGACTGAGTACTGGCCTGAGAACCAAAAGGTTACCAGTTCAATTTCCTGTCAGGGCACATGCCTGGGTTGCAGGACTGGTCCCCGGTGGAGTGTGCATGAGAGGCAGCCACACAGTGATGTTTCTCTCCCTCTCTTTCTCCTTCCCTTCCTCTCTGTCTAAAAATAAATAAATAAAATCTTTTAAAAAATTCAATAGGGAAAGCATAATCTTTTTCATAAATCATATTGGGGAAAATATTCACAAGCAAAAGAATGACATTGGACACTTATCTTACACAATACATGAATATCAACTCAAAATAGATTAAAGACTTAAAAGTAAGACCTAAAATCATAATAGTCTGAAGAAAACATAGGGAAATAGATCTTGGCATTGGTCTTGGCAATAATTTTTTATATGTTGAGATGTAAATCTTTGTAATATATTCTGTAGGTATATTACATTAATTTATCTTAACATATATAAAGCCTCTACAATTTCCTTAGGAAAAGACCATACGATGTTTACAAAAGGTAAAGTTAATGAACAGGATACCAGCTAGTGAAAAATACTCAACTTCACTAATAACTGAGGATATAAAAATTAAACAATGATAGTATTTTTTGTGTATTACAATGAGAAAAGTTACAAAGAATGATAGTACTCACATAGAATCCAGCTTATATAGCCAAGATAAATAAAATGTATTCATATATATATATATATATATATATATATATATATATATATACACACACATATCTTTATCTTTAAATACTTGGTTTCAGATCGTTCTCCCAAATCATTATGTGCATGGAATTTTTCACTCCTACTATATATATATATAAATACTAATACACACACACACACACACACACACACACATATATATATATATATATATATATATATAATAGTTAAGTCCATTTGGTCTAATGTGTTGTTCAGTTCCACATATCCTTGCTGATATTTTATTTGGAAGATCTATCCCTTGTCAACAGTGGGGTGTTAAAGTCCCCTGCAATAGGTGTTTTGCTTTCTGTATCTTTCTTGAAGTATCGCTGATGAACATAGATGCTAAAATCCTCAACCAAATGTTGGCAAACTGCATCCAGCAATACATTAAAAAGGTCATACACCATGATCAAGTGGCATTCATCCCAGGGATGTAAAGATGGTACAATATTTGCAAATCAATAAACATAATGCATCACATAAACTAAAGGAAAAACAAAAATCACATGATGATATTAATAGATCCAGATAAAGCATTTGATAAGATGCAGCACCTATTTATGATAAAAACATTCAGCAAAGTGGGAGTAGAGGGAGCATGCTTTAACAAAATAAAGGCTATATATGAGAAACCTTCAGTCAACATGATATTCAATGAGAAAAAACTAAAAACTTTCCCACTAAGATCAGGAACAAGGCAAGGATGTCCGTTTTCACCACTTCTACTCAACATGGTATTGGAAAATGGTATTTCACCACAGCAATCAGACAAGAAAAAGAAATAAAAGTCATCTAAATTGGAAAGGTGGAAGCAGAACTGTCATTGTTTGCATATCATATGATAGTATACATAGAAAACCCTATAGACTCCCCCAAAACTATTTAACCTAATAAGTGAATTTGGCAAAACACTGGGATACAAAGTCAATATTCAGAGATCAAAGGTATTTGTGTACACCAACAATGAAATATCTGAACCAGAAATTAGGAAAAAAATTCCCATTTGATATAGCAACAAGAAAAATAAACTATCTAGGAATAAATCTAACCAAGGAGGTAAAAGACCTGTACTCAGAAAACTAACCAACACTGAAGAAAGAAATTAAGGAAGACACAAATAAATGAAAGCACACACCATGTTCATGGATTGGAAGAATTAACATCATCAAAATGTTTGTACCACTTAAAGTAATTTATAGATTCAATGCAATCCCTATCAAAATACTAATGAAATATTTTTCCAGTATAGAACAAACATTTCAAAAATTTATATGGAAACATAAACAACCCCAAATAGCTGCAGCAATTTTGAGAAAGAAGAACAAAGTAGGAGGGATCATAATACCAGATATCAAACTATATTACAAGGCCACTATAATCAAAACAGTCTGGTACTGGCATAAGAACAGACACTAGATCAATGAATCAGAATAGAGAGCCCAGACATACACCCAAGTCTCTGTGGTCAATTAATATTTCATGAAGAGGGAAGAAGCATAAAATAGAGTAAAAACAGCCTCTTCAACAAATGGTGTTGAGATCTGGACAGCTACATGCAAAACTTCACCACCAAATTACACCATACACAAAAATAAATTCAAGATTGTTAAAATACTTAAAAATAAGTTGTGAAAGCATAAAAGTCCTAGAGGAGAACATAGACATGAAAATTTCAGATATTCCACTCAGCAATATTTTCACCTATGTGTCCCCTAGAACAAGGGACATAAAGGAAAGACTAAACAAATGGGACCTCATTAAAATAAAAAGCTTCTGCATGGCTAAAGAAAACAATATTAAAATAAAAAGAGAACCAACCGTATGGGAAACCATATTTGCCAATGATAGCTTAGACAAGGGTTTGATCCCCAAAGTACATGAAGAACTCATATGACTCTACTCCAGGAAGACTAAAAACCCAATTAAAAAATGAACAAAAGACATGGACAGACACTTCTTGAAAGAGGACATACAGAGGGCCCAGAGCCATATGAAAAGATGCTCAGCATCACTAGCCATCAGAGAGATGCAAATTAAAACCACAATGAGATACCACCTCACACCAGTCAGAATGGCCATCATAAACAAATCAACAAACAACTGTTGGAGGGGATGTGGAGAAAAGGGAACCCTAGTGCACTGTTGGTGGGAATGCAGACTGGTGCATCTACAGTGGAAAACAGTATGGAATTTCCTCAGAAAACTAAAAATGGAACTACCTTTTAACCCAGCAATTCCACTGCTGGGATTATACCCTACGAGCCCTGAAACACCAATTCAAAAGAACCTATGCAGTCCAATGTTCATAGCAGCGCAATTTACAGTATCCAAGTGCTGGAATCAACCTAAGTGGATGCTAGGATGGGGGAGAGTAAAGGAGGGAAATGGGGGCAACTGTAATTGAACAGCAATAATTTTTTTTTTTTAAAAAAGAAGCTCTATTTCTAAAGATAAAAACAAGTTGTGTGAGATTTGGTTTTATTGTAATAAATACTCTTTGACAAGTTGGGGAAATAAATAAATAAATAAATAAATATCCTTGTTTTAACAATGGCATACAAGGCTCTCCATTTGATATCTCCAACTCCTGCTTAGCTGCTCCCTTATTTTACACCGGATATCAAGCTTGATCTTTACTTTGAATATACACTGACAAGTTCCAGTATTGGAGCTTTATAACACCTCTTCTGTCTGCTTAAAGAGTGCGTACATGAAAAGTTAACTTCACACTTGAGTAAGTCCTCACTCTGATATAAAGTTCTGTGCAGCCTACTCTAACCATAAGAAATAAAATTGCAATTCCACTCCGAGTCTCCATACCCCCCATCCTCATTATTAGCTTTTTAAAAATACATAAAACGTTTCATTTTTATCATCTCTAGTCTCTTTGTTAAAATGTAAACTCACAAAAGATTGAGATGTCTTTGGATTTTTTTAGCAATATAGCCCAAAATCTACTAAAACACCTCATATAAAACAGGGACTTATTATTATAGTTTTAAAATAATAAATGAGTTAAAGACTTAATCATGTACCCAAGTGCTATCCTGTTACCTTTTTAAAATGTTGTCAACTCTTCTATGCAGTCCTTGATGTTTTTTTAACTTTATTCATGGTTCTTTTAGTTGCATGAAAGTTTTTTAAAATTATAACATAGTTAAATAAATTAAACTCATTTCTAATGATTTACAATTTTCATATTTTGTTCCAGAAATGTACCATTGTGCTTATATGTTTTAAAGATTTTATTTTTATTTATTTTTAGAGAGAGGGGAAGGGAGGGAGACAGAGAAGGAGAGAAACAGCAATGTATGGTTGCCTCTCACATGGCCCTCACTGGGGACCTGGACAGCAACCCAGGCATGTGCCCCGACTGGGAATCGAACCAGGACCGCTTAGTTCCCAGCCTGCACTCAATCCACTGAGCTACACCAGCCAGGGCCCATTGTGCTTATATTTTAAAGTTTAATTTATTACAATCTCCTTTAATACTTTAAAGATTTTTAAATATTTATTTCATGTATATATAATCCATTTTAATTCATGACAATATATATATTTTTTTAATATGATAGCCAAATACTGTTAACATAGTGGTTGAAGGATTCATTTTGGAAGAGTCTATTTTTCAGGTCCTAACTTTGTCCAATTTTCTGAGTTTTAAATATATTTATAATTATTTTTTGCAAATAATGGCATATTTAATGTTTCATGTATATAAATCCTTGTTAAATTCTGAGTACTTATGTGTGCTATTTTGAGTAAACAGGTTGGAAATACAGTAGGTTTATGGTTGTTTATATGGAAAATTATGCAAATGTTAATAAAGAATGACACAAGAATAAACTGTGTTTTGCGTACAACTGTAAACCTATTTTTGCCTCACCCTGTATGTATATACATTTATATGCATGTGTATACACAATCTTTAACTATTAATTGTAATGCTAATATTAACCTAACTTTTTTAACATGCAATTTACTTCATATCTAATGCTCTAATAATTTAAGAGAACTTCAATCTGAGGACATTTTACATATGTTTATTCTTTTAGATGTAAAATAAGAAAAGCTATAGGATGCAATAATAAATGATAGTTTTGTTTATAGCACATAGAAAGTTCATATTCTGCATTTTTCTATTTGAAAATCACCTAAAATTATTTAAGCAATCTGATAAATTTTTTTATGCCAGTTACTAAATGCATTATTGTTTATAAGATGACTTCAGTGGTTTTCAGAGTTAATCAATTGGTAATACATCCGCAAAAAATTCAGACAAGGACCACTGTTTTCAGGCTTATACTCTTTTAATTTAAAGACAAATAGGATCAAAGTTTCTGCTCAATATTCATTTATATAGTCAAAAAATGTATCAACTTCCATTCTATTGGTAGCTAAGCAGTCATTTATTAAACAAGTTAAAAGACTTCTTTGATGCCAGGAAGTGTGCCAAATCTTGAATTCATGGAGGAGACCAAGGAAGCAGGCACTGGGCCCTGATGGAATTCAGAGTTTAGAGGGAAATGCAGAAAATGAAGGCGCTTTGTTAGCGAAGGACAGTGTAAGGTCCTGAATGAGATCCAAAGCTCCAGAACTAGACTTCCTGGGCTATATTCTTGGCTCAACCACTTACTAACTGCGTGACCTCTGGTGATTTAATTAACCTCTCTTTATCTCTATGTTCAGTCAGTAATCAAGGGAAAAATAACATAATCTGCTTTAGCTGCTCTGAGTTTCAAAGGACTTAACTCATACAAGTTACAGAACAGTGCATAACAGTAAGTACATAGTGGGAGATAGTTTTCAAATATTATTTTTTTCATCATAATAATTTTATTACAATGACCTGAATGTGCCCTTATTTGGAAATAGGATCTATGCAGATATAGTCAAGTTCAAACGAGGTCAGACTGTATTGGATGCATGGGCCCTAAATCCAATGACTGGTACCCTGACAAAGAGAAATGGGACACAGGGAGGAGCAGGCATGAAGCCCATCTGACAATGGAGGCACAGATTAGCGGGATGCAACTAAAAGCCAGAGAATGCTAAGGAGTGATGGCCAACACCAAAAGTCATGACAGTGGCATGGAATAAATTCTCCCCCAGAGCCAGGAGAGTGTGCAAAGCCCTGCCTTCTAAACTGTGAGAGAAGGAATCGCTTCTGTTTTAAGACACCCAGTTATGGTTTAAGGCACCTAGTTGTGTTTTAAGGGTCATTTGTTACAGCAGCCTTAGGAAACTAATACTCCTAGGAACTATTATTATTCCATGTAAAAACAAAGACTCCAAAGCCCAACAGAGTTAATGACTTTCTCAAAGTTATAAGATTAGAAAGTTATAAAACTGGGTTTCTGGTCTCAGACAATTTGACTTAAGAGCATACATTTTAACTATTTTGTATTCTTCATAAATTGGTGAGTAGTCTTAATAACTTTTGTGTAAGTCTATATTTATTGAAATGCTACTATATGCTACGCATCATTCTGAGCATTAGAAAACCAATAAGAAAACTGAGTAAAGCATTCCACATTTTGGTCTAGTAAGAGGAATCAAATAATTTTAAATATATTTTTTTAGATATTAATGTTGTTAGAAAATAAAATAGCTAAGGGGAATAGAGAGTAGTGATTGGCCAGTGGTAAGGAACACAGAATTTTAAACTGGGGTATCAGGGACCATGTGTCCTTTTACATAACATCTCAGTGAAGTATTGAAAGAGAAGAAGGGGTAAGCATGTTCAAATCCGGGGTACAGAATCTCAGATCAAGAGAAGAACAGTGCAGCCCTGGCTGGTGTAGCTCAGTGGAATGAGAGCGGGCTGGGAACCAGAGGATCCCGGTTCGATTCCCCATCAGGGCAAATGCCTGGGTTGCGGGCCAGGTCCCCAGTGAGGGCCATGTGAGAGGCAACCATACATTGCTCTTTCTCCCTTCCTTCTCCTCTCTCTAAAAATAAATAAATAAAATCTTTAAAAAAGAGAGAGAGAAGAACAGTGCAGATTTCCTAAGGCACATATATTCCTGAGTATTTGAAGAATTATAAAGAGGTAATTTTGGGTGGAGTGGGATTTAAAGAATATTAAGAATTATAGTTAGAGAGGAGTTAAGAGAAGTTTTAACCTGTAGCTCTCTCTCTCCCTCTCTCATATATGTATACTTCCATTAAAGGAGACTAAAAAATAGCTGTCATTCAGTGTGTAAAATATCCCTAGGATGTGTTGAGCTGGGAGACAAGATTATTTTTTCACAAGCAAATCTTTTATCTTAAGAAAAATTGCAACTCAGCATAGGTATGAATAGTCTTTGTATAAAAATTTCTACTTAAATTTTGTATTTATACTCTGCATTAGAATTTTATTCAGAGTTATCACAAGGAGAAATGACTGCCTCATATAATATATATTACTTCTGTTTTTAAATCCCCTTGCTTTATGAAATTATTTTATCATTTTTAATAGACTCAAGATAAAAAATTTAACATAGCTTTATAAAGATCATTATATATGGTGAGAATCATAAAGGTACTGAGATGAAGTTATTGCCTCACCTCTTCTTTTCAACTACTCAATCCATACTTTCTATCACAGTTCTCTTACTTAGGATCGGGTAGCTATAATCAGCCTAAGTTACTGATCTTGGTTTTCTACATTTTGCCTTAATATTTAGACCATATCTTGACACTGGTCGGTCTATTGACATATTATAATAGGTTGTATCTTTTAAATAACAATATGATGTTTAATGATCTTCGACATTCAACTCATCTTTCAAATCTTGAACAAGCATGTCTTTGTGTTACTGATGACAAAGGTCAGAAGTGTGGTCTATGATGATAAAGTATGAGAAAGCTATTTGGTAGATGTTATTAGAGTTACAACCTTGGCATTTTTCATTTAATTGGCTGCTTCACAGTTATGTTTTCAATTAACATCGTACTGTTAATACCTACTTACAGAAGTAGTAAGGAGTATTACATAGGTTCTGAATTGAGTGCAGCTTTGTATATTTTATTAGTCAGCTAGAAGAATAAATGCTTGGGTTGGCTAGCCCTTCAGAGAAGATTATAATTCTAATTGACCTTGACAAGTTGCAAGTGTAGCCAGAAATAGCAAAAATCCTGAGGTCAGGTAAAAAGCAGGAGCTACTGTAAGAAAAAAGCACGATGCATACAAGATACAGAATGAGTAATTAGGGATCATTGTGACAGAAAAGAACCTAAAGATCACAGACGACATGAATTGAACATAATTCAACTCAGTAGCATTAGTTTAGAGATATGAACACATAAAACTGAAATGTACTATAAAAAGCAGTGCTATTCTAATGAACAATTATAAGACAAAATGTCATCTACATTTTATATTGATCAACTTAAAGCTAAAAGAGTGTGTCAAACTTTGGACAACTTAAATCTGGAGAATTTGTAGATGACACAAAAGATACAAGTAAAATTAAATGATTGGAAAATTGGTATTTCAAATAAGCAATGGCATTATTCGAAATATGTGATTTTAAAGAAGTGTGAGAAGTGATTAAATAATTGTCTTGAAGTATGAGTAGTATTTAAGAATTATTGACCACCTGCTCTTGAGCTTCTTTATAGGAAAAATCTTGTTAAAATTTCAGCTGCGGTGATATAAATTGATGTGAAAATATCACAGCCTAAAAGAATTAATATAACCTAGCATAGACTAGAGATGTTTATGTTTACTATTTCACTTTCTGAGAATCAAAATGTGGATTCAAGCTTATAGACAATCGGCTCTGGAAATAGCTAGCCCCAACATCATTTCCTCCCTCAGCCAACTCTCATTTAGATTTCATCTATGCAAGGATATGTTTTGCTGGGGACCAAGTCACTTCTAGTTTGAGTTTTTACAGTAATAGTTGAAATGAGCATAGTGTTAAGAATATTAGTATTAATTTAAAAAATAGTTGCACAAAAAAGATGGGTTAAATTTTTTTTCCAAAACACAATCTTTATTTTGAGAATGATATATCCAATTGATAATTGTTATGTTCACTCTACTGCTGCTTAATTTTGACTTCAAGGGAGGCCTAACTTCACATGGAAACAGAATATATTATTTCACTTAAATTATTGAAGTTACACCAAAAATGTACCTAAAAATAGCCACTGTATATTATTCTGCTACTTTGCCTTTATGTTGAAATTCTTCACCATTAATATCATACCTTAGGGCACTTATTGAGAAGATTTTGTATTTTAAGTGGTCCAAAGGAGTTTGTTACCTAAGAGGCATAACATATTTAGCTAGCTATGAGTTTGACATACATTATTCTCTTTCTGATTAAATATGTAACTTCCATTCTTCCCCTTGGAACCAACAATCACAGGGTTTGAAGAGAAAGGTTTGCTGGAGAGATAATATCTGGTGGATCGAGGATAGAAAGAAGTCTATTTTGAGAGCATTGGATTCTGCCCGCAGGAAGGACACAGAGCCCTTGAAGCACAGGCAACTAGCCCCAGCAAGGCGATAGGGATTGAGCTTCTCAAGCAACACTACAGAGCATCTGAAAAGATGAATCCAAGTGGTCCTTAGCTGTCACCCATTTCATAGTTTTCCCAAGGAACAGCCATTCCCACAGATGTGTACTAGACATGTTACGCATTGTCAATGCAATATTTTATTTTTTTTAAGATACTGGTAGAACATCAATTTTATCTCACAATTTTAAGTGTTCTGGAAAGCTCATGTTTATGATTTCCTCTATGAATTCTAAGGGAAGAAATGAATGGAAAACAAAGTGAAAATATGTTGTTAAATATGCTACTTTGTTCTGAAGCTATATTAGTGTAAGCATATAAATTATTGATATTTTCTTAATAAATTGTAGCTATATCAGTATTGAGGATGGAAAACATTCTGGCCTTCTATTTCATTCCAATGCAATTATATTTCCTTAGTTAAAACATTTCTTAAAGGTTACCAAATGAAAGATAAGTTCAAGGGAAGTCTTACCTGAATTATAATAAGAATTTTATAATAATTTCAGAGTCTTCTGAATAATCATCAGGAATATCAGCATCTCAATAATTGAATAAATCAAAAATACCATATACTTAGTTTCTCCTCGATGATTATTAATCTTCTTAGTACTAGATTTATTGATCACCTTTTGATTCATTCTTCAAATGTTTCATAAACCAAAAAGCAAGAGTTAGGAAGAAATTAGGTATTCAGACCAATGGAATTCAATGTATGTGCACATACTCATTTCTAATCATTAGTTCATACTTTTCTGTCTTCAAGGAACTTAATATCTATAGGGAAAGTAGGTCTATGAAGCAAAAATTATTTTGGATTATTTAAGATGTTTGTGGTAAATAAGAGATGTGGCATGAAATCAAACCAAGTAAACACAGGAAACGTTGAGAGGAAATGCTTTCACTGCCTGGCTTATTTCCCTTAGCGTAATGCTTTCCAGTTCCATATATACTGTTGCAAAGGGTATAAGCTCCTTCTTTCTCTCTGCTGCATAGAATTCCATTGTGTAAATGCACCGCAGTTTTTTGATCCAATCAACAAAACAAATAAGAAAAATATAGGAGGGAGGGCCAAGATGGTGGCGTAGGTGGACGCACTGTTCCTCCTCGCACAACGAAAAGAGGAGAAAAAAGCAATTTAGAGGGCAAAGGCAGCCAGATCTGACAGAAAACTGAACTGAGTGGAAGACCAACAACCAAGGAGTTAAAGAAGACACATTCATCCAGACCGGTAGGCGGGGCAGAGCCGGGTGGAGGACACTCGGGGAGACGCGGTTTGTGGAGTGGTGCCGGTGGTGCTCCAGCCACCTGGAAAGGCCACTGGTGGGTGTGCCTGGCCAAAGCTCGGCGGGCACACTCTGCGAGACCGGGGCTGAGACTGGTGCACCAGGCGGTCCTTCATTAGCACGCGGATAGACTGGGAGGAAAAGCTGGGGAGCAAAACAGACCTAGCAGCCCACCAACACAGGGAAATAAAGCCTCAAATTACCGATTGAATACACCTGTGGGGGTTGAGGTGGTCGCAGGAGCAACTCCCGGCCTCACAGCAGAGTTTGTTGGGGAGCCCCATGGGGACTCGGAACCGTGCAGGCCCAGCCACTCTCTCTGGAGCCAGCAAGGAGGGAATTGGCTTGCTTGTGGGCAGCTGGGGAGGTGCGGAGAGCGGAGCGAGCGCCATTGTTCTCTCAGGCCCCGCCCCCACACACAGCGTCACAACACAACGATGTGGGTGACCCCACCCCCAAAGACAGCGTCACAACAGAGCGACGTGGGTTTCCCCACCCTGGTGAACACCTAAATCTCTGCCCCTTAAAGTAACAGGTGCACCGAGGGAAAAAAATAAAGGCGGCAAGATAGGGGGGAGCAGAGTCCACTCCCTCCTCCCCACAAGTGAAACACCCAGCTGATTTTCTGAGGAACAGAGCGAACACCCAACAGTATTCCAGCATATATGAAGATTGGTGACCAAGATTACAGGGGAAATTGAACAATCAGAGCCTGACACAGACAGGAGGACCAGGGGAGCAGGCCTGACCAGACACTTTTAAAGCCAGCCAGCAGAAGTTTATTTTTTGTTTTTTTGTTTGTTTATTTTCCCCACCCTCTTTCCTGTCTGTCCTTCTTTATATTTTTTAATTCCTTCTTCCTTCCGTTCATTTAGTATTCCTAATCTTCTCCTCTTTTTATTTCTTATTTTTTTATTTCTTATTTTTATATTTTATTTTTTACTTTATTTTTTTTCTTTTCTTCTTCCTTCCCCTCTCTTCTTTATCCACAGGTGAGACATTAAAACCTGGAGTTGAAAAGAGAACAGAGCTAGACCAAGACAAGGGTCAGCCCTAAAAACAGAGACAGTGACAAAAAATCAACTTTGCTACTCCAGAGAACGTGACAGATCAATTTAAGAAACAGAGGCTAGCAAGAAGAGTCTCACAAACAATGGGAAGACAAAGAAACAATTCCCAAATGAAAGGAAAGGAGGAAGCCCCAGAAAGAATGATAAATGAAACAGAGGCAAGCCAACTATCAGATAGTGAGTTCAAAGCATTGGTTATCAGGAAGTTCAAGAACCTTGATGAGCTCGCAGAGAATTTTGAGAAACTACAGAGAAACCATAATGAACTCAATGCAAACTATGTCAACATGAAAAAGGAAATAGAAACTATCCACAAGGGCCAAGAGGAAATGAAGAATACAATATCTGAACTGAAGAATAAAATAGAAGGAATCAAAAGCAGACTCGATGAAGCAGAGGATCGGATCAGCGAGCTGGAAAATAAGGTAGAAAAAAACACCCAAAAAGAGCAGGAACAGGAAAAGAGACTCAGAAAGAATGAAGAGATATTAAGGGAAATCCAGGACAACAGGAAATGTAATAATATCCATATAATAGGGATACCAGAAGGAGAAGAAGAGCAAGGGATAGAAAACGTGTTTGAAAAAATAATGATGGAAAACTTCCCTAATCTGATGAGAGAGAAATGCACACAAATCCAGGTAACACAGAGAGTCCCAATCAAAAGGAACACAAACAGGCCCACTTCAAGACACATCATCATTAAAATAGCAAAATTCCAAGACAAAGAGAGAATCTTAAAGGCAGCGAGACAGAGACAGGAAGTAACATACAAGGGAGCCCTGATAAGGTTAGCAGCTGACTTCTCAGTGGAAACACTCCAAGCCAGAAGAGAATGGCAAGAAATATTCCAAGTAATGAGAACCAGAGGCCTGCAACCAAGGCCACTGTACCCAGCAAGGCTCTCAATCAAGATAGATGGCCAAATAAAGAGCTTCCCAGACAAAAGAAGTCTAAAAGAATACACCTCCACCAAACCAGTTCTGCAAGAGATGCTAAAGGGACTGCTTTAAGGAAAGGAAGGAAAAGAGAGAGAGAAAGGAACACAGATACAAAAAAAAAATGGCAATGAATAAGTACCTATCAATAATAACCTTAAACATAAATGGATTAAATGCTCCAATCAAAAGACATAGACTAGCTGAATGGATAAGAGAGCACGACCCACACATATGCTGCCTACAAGAGACCCACCTCAGGACAAAAGACTTACACAGACTGAAAGTGAAGGGCTGGAAACAAGTTTTCCAAGCAAATAGACAAGAAAAAAGAGCTGGGGTAGCAATAATCATATCAGACAAAATAGACTTCCAAAAAAGGGCCATAAAGAGAGATCCAGAAGGACACTTTATAATACTCAA
>PVJI01030635.1:0-13968 GCA_004026765.1 Micronycteris hirsuta
ATGTTCATTGCAGTTTTATTTTCAATCGCCAAGATATGGAAGCAGTCCAGTGTCTATCAGTAGATGAATGAATAAAACAACTATGGGACATTTACACACTGGAATACTACTTGGCTATAAAAAAGAAGAAAATTTTACCCTTGAGACAGCATGGATAGACCTGGGGAACACTATGCTAAGTGAAATAAGCCAGTCAGAGGAAGACAAATACCATATGATTTCACTCATATGTGGAATCTAATGAACAAACTGAACTAATAAGCAAAATAGAGACAGACTCATGGATGGAGAGCAGACTTGACAGCTTGGGGTGTGGTTAGGGGGTGGAAGGATTGAGCAAAAAGGAAAAGGACTCATGGACATGGACAGCAGTGTGGTGGTTG
The DNA here is from genome assembly GCA_004026765.1 of Micronycteris hirsuta. Lineage (NCBI taxonomy): Eukaryota > Metazoa > Chordata > Mammalia > Chiroptera > Phyllostomidae > Micronycteris > Micronycteris hirsuta. The sequence goes on from PVJI01030635.1 coordinate 384, forward strand.
CTGGGGGAAGAGGGGTATAAAGGGGATAAACAGTAGTGGAAAAAATATAACAAAATAAATTAAAAAATAAAAATGAATTACATATATGATATCATAAATCATTCATTATTATCAAATATTTAAATTACTTCAAATTATTGAATGTTTTATTTTTAAACATTTTAGTTGCTTTCAATTTTTTACCCCATTGTAATCATCATGCATGTAAGACAAATATTTTCCTAAATGCCTATTTATATACTTAAAGTAAATTCTTAGAATATAGTTGCTAAGGCAGAGCATGGCTCATTTTAAGACATTTGACATATATAAACAATAAGCTTTCCAAAATAACTGTATCAACCTACACTCTCAACAACAGAATATGACTAGATTAAAATTTTTTAACTTACTATTTTGACAAACCCAATTGACATAACACTGTTATAATTTCCACTTAATTGATTATTGGTGAAATAAAAGATTTTCACAGTCACTACATTTTGTTTTTTATTGAGGTGTAAGTCATGTACCATGAAATTCACCATTTCAATGTTATACAGCCATCACCTGAAAAAGAAAACCTGACATACCCATTACATAGACTCTTTCACTCTCCCCTGAGAAACTAGCAACCACTAATCTAACTTCTGTCTCTATGGACTTGCCTATTCTGGATATTTTATATCAATGGAATCATACAGTATGTCATATTCTGTATCTGGCTTATTTCACTTAATGTGTTTTCAAGGTTTATCCATGTTGTAATATGTATCAGTATTTCATTCCTTTTTATGGCCAAATAACATTCTATTGCATGGACATACCACCTCTTGAAACGTATCCCTTTTTTGACTACAATGAATAATGCTGCTATGAACATTTGGATATAGTTCCTGTTTGAAAAACCTGTTTCCAATTTTCTTGGGTATTTACCTGAGTGAAATTACAGGGTCACATGTAATCTGTTACAACTTGAGAAAGTGACAGAATGCGTTCCACAGTGGATGCACCATTTCACATTCCCACCCAGTTTTTCCAGTCTGAAATAAAGGATACACTAATTGAAATAAAGAACAATTTACAGGGAAACAATAGTAGAGTGGATGAAGGCAAGAATCAAATCAGTAATTCTGAATATAAGAAAGCAAAAACTAACCAATCAGAAGAGCAAGAAGAAAAAACAATCCAAAAAAATGAGGATAGTTCAAGGAGCCTTTAGGACAACTTCAAGCATACCAGCATTTGCATCATGGGAATGCCAAAAGGAGAACAAGAAATTAAAAACCTGTTTGAAAAAATGACAGAAAATCTCTCTAACTTGGTGAAGGAAATAGACATACAAACACAAGAAGCACAGAGAGTCTCAAAAAAGATGAACTCAGAGAGGCCCACACCAGGACACATCATAATGAAAATGCCAGAGGTTAAAGACAAACAGAGAATCTTAAAAGCAGCAAGAGAAAAGGAGTTAGTTATCTACAAGGGAGCTCCCCATAAGACTGTTGGCTGATTTCTCAAAAGATACTTTTCAGACCAAAAGGGATTGGCAAGTATTCAAAGTGATGAAAAGCAAGGACCTACAACCAAGATTATTCTGCCTAGCAAAGCTATCATTTAGAATCTAAAAAAAGATAAATAGCTTTCCAGACAAGAAAAAGCTAAAGGAGTTCATCATCACCAAACCATTATTATATGAAATGTTAAAGGGACTTCTTTAAGAAAAAGATCAAATATATAAACAATAAAATGGCAATAAACACAAAAAAATTTCATTCAAATCCTTTGTGCATTTAAATAATTACTTTTATTGTCTTTATTTTTTAATTATAAAACTTCTTTACATATTCTGGATATTAGACCCTTATCAGATAAATAATTTGCAAATATTTTCTCCCATTTAATGGGTTTTCTTTTCACTTTCTCCACAGATTCCTTTGATGCATAAAAGTTTTTAATTTTGATGAGGTCTAATTTGTCTGTTTTTTTATTTGGTTGCTTGTGCTTTGGGTGATGTCTAAGAAACTGCTGCCTCATCCAAGTCCACACAGTCTTACACCTACTTTTTCTTCTAACAGTTTTATAGTTTTAGCTCTTACATTTAGGTCTTTGATTCATTTTGAATTCATTTTTATACATGGTGTGAGGTAGAGGTCCAACCTCACTCTTTTGCATGTGGGTATTCAGTTGTCCCAGCACCATCTGTAGAAAGACTATTCTTTCCTTCATTGTCTGGTCTTGCCACCCTTGTCAGGACTCAAATGACCACAGGCTGTTTCCATACCTTGCCTATTGTGAATAATGCTGCAATGAACACAGGGGTGCAGATACCTCTCAAGATCCTGCTTTCACTTCCTTTGGGTATATCCCTAGAAGTGGGATGGCAAGGCCATACGGTATTCCTAATTTGGGGAGGGACCTCCATGCTGCTTTCCACAGTGGCTACACCAATTCACATTCTCACCCACAGCGCTCAGTGGTTCCCTTTCCTCCACATCGTCACCAATGCTTACCTTCCCTTTGTGGTTCTAACAAGCGTGAGGTGACATCTCATTGTGGTTTCCAATTACATTTCCCTGATAATTAGTGATGTTGGCCATCCATAAGTCTTCTTTGGAAAAATGTCTATTCAGTTCCTTTGTCAATTTTTCAATCAGGTTATTTATTTTACTTTATTGCTACTGAATGATATGAGTTCTTTATATATTTTATTTATTAAGTCCTTATCAGATACATAAATTGCAAATATTTTCTCCCATTCCATAGATTCCCTTTTCATTTTGTTGAGTGGTTTCTTGGTTTTGCTTTTTTTTTGCTGTGCAGAAGTGTTTTAGTTTGACGTAGCCCCACTATTTGTTTTGCTTTTGTTGCTTGTGCTTTTGGTGCAACATCCAAAAAAAGACTGCCAAGACCGATGCCAGAAGCTTTTCTCCTACGCTTTCTTCTAGGAGTTTTATGGTTTCAGGTCTTACGTTTAAGTCTTTCACCCATTCTGAGTTAATTTTTGTAAGTGATATAAGATAAGGGTCCAATTTCATTCTTCTGCACATGGTTATCCAGTTTTTCCAACACCACTTATTTAAGAGACTACAGTTTCCTCTCTGAGTATTTTTGGCTCCTCTGTCAAATATTAGTTTACTGTATTTGCAAGGGTATATTTCTCTTTTTAGAACTAAATTAGAAGCTTTTCCTTATTTCTTTTAGAATGTCTTTGTGTTTCTTACTGATTACAAGAGCACTCTAACTCCCACACTGCCATCTGCCTTTTCTGACATTTGGAGGTGGCACAGACACTGGCCATGGTGAAAACGATTTGTTGTCCACCAAAACCTGTTCTCCCTTCCTTCCTGAGCACACGATGGGATTTTATTTCCCAGCTTCCTCTGCTGTTAGGTATGGCTTTATGACTAAGTCTCTCTTACACAATGTGAGCACAAGTAATATACGCCCCTTTCAGGATCCGACCTTAAGAGAATGGACGTCTTTTTGATGCTCTCTTTCCTCTACCCTCCACCTAAAACTCAAATGAGTCGACAACTCACATTTGGCCAAGTTGGTGGTGAGACAAAGTGGTGGTGTCCCCTTGCCACCTGGGTCCTTGGATAATTTCATGAGGTAGAACCTACCTCTCTACCCTGACCTATTGCAATAGAAATAATTAATGTCTATCTTTTGTGAGCCATTACATTTTGGATCTCTCTATTTTAGTCATTTATCCTTTATCCTAACAAATACAGAATTATTATCTTGCAGGGGATGTTGCTGTAACGACGACAAAGAAACTAACAGAGGCGGCATCTGCTGAGCAGCTGAGCAGCAAGAAGTGAGGAAACAGACGCTGCACGTCGGGAAGCTGGTAATCCTGGCTAGCCCGCGGCGAAGCAGGGAAGGCAGCCCGGGGCGCGGATCATGCCGTTCTAGGGCAAAGTTTCTAGGTCTGGCACTTTGACTTATATGTAAAGCACTCTAAGGTTTGCTACTTAGTTTAATAAATGTTAGCTGTTGTGATTATTGTATTATACATTTTTAAAATTTAGGATTGTCAAATCTGTCACAATACTCCCACTGTGTTTGCCTTTGCTAAACTACTTAAAATATCCTTCCTACACTGAGATCAGATAAATATTTTTTCATGTTTTTCTCTGTTACATTTATCTGTAACAAAAGTATAACTTGGCCTGGTTTAATGTAGGAATCTTTTTTTTTCTTTTTCTAGAGAGCCTCAACCCGCTGTCTTTATAGTCTGCTATTTTCCCACTATTGTGAAGTCTGGCTTTTCAGAATTTGTTTATAAGTTCTTAATATCTGGCTGAAATCAACCATGCTTGTAGAGGAAATGAGGCCAGAGTGCACTACAGCAGATAAAGTTCTTACCCCATAAAGCTTACGGAAAGTTCTAGTTGACAAGAATAGTATAACACATGTCCTCTTTCACTTAAAAGATAGCTGAGAATCCACACATTGTTGGCTCTCTCAACACACACATGTTTATAGCATGTTTATTTTTGACAAGAACCAACCCCTGCCCCCAAATCTTCATGGTATGTCTGCATGTTTTACTAAATGAAAGTAAAATGAGGGAGGGAGAGTGCCCATGTTAATGCCTGGAAACTCCCCAGGGCTTCACGTATATGGGTCTTGCTTGATCACTCAGGCGAAGTAACTCTCTCTTCTCTATTTTGACGCCAGAGAGATATAGGAGGTCCACAAGGGAAAACACTAATCTAATGTTAGCCTTCAGTATCTTTAGAGCAAACTAATTCATACACTTTTTGTTTAGTTGTGTTTACCAGCTATAACTATCTTGGTAAGAAAATTTGGTTAAGATACAAAAGAGTTTATTAGTATAAATATGACATTAAGATGTGTTAATTAGTGGAAGAGTGGAAAGAGAAGTGAATATTTAGAGTCCACCTACTATATATGACAAACACTTACTTACATAAACAATTCAGGAAAAAACAGTCCCATTTTTGGTCATGTTAGATGAAGAAATAGAATCTCAAAAGATAAAAAATATAAGGCAATGAACGCCTACTCCTAAAGAAAGGCTTTCTTGATAGAAATATCTGCTTTTTCTTTTGATCTATAGTTCCCTCTCTCCAGAGCCTTCCTTGAAGGAAATAGAACTACTCCTCTATTAGTTATAATGTACTTGAATTAAAAAAAATTATTACTGAAAGTAGGAAGTATAAGAAAAACTTATGAAGTTACTGTACTCCAATTGAAAATTAAATACAGTATGATATTAAGAAAAATAAAATATGCCAGAAAACATAAGATGCATAACAGTCTTGGGTCAGAAAGAAAAGTCAGTTAGGGAAGAAGGATGTTCCTTGAGAAACGGCTCCGAGAGGGTCTGCCAGGCACCGGAAACTAAGACAGTGAGGTCAACTCCTGGTCTCAGAAACACGGATCTGCCGATGAGCCCTCCTCTTATCAATTCTACTAACAGTTTCTTTTTCAAAATTTATAACCTGAAAGTGAACTTTCTCTCTCTCTCTTTTTTAATTTAATTTTTATTGTATTTTTTCCATTATCATTTAGTCCCATTATACCCGCCTCCTGTGAACTCACTTTCTTAAGGTCAGGCAATAGCTTATGTGACACTAATTCCTTGTAAAACAAGCAAAACATCTATCTAATTTTCAGCTATATAAAACAGGTATCACTAATATATCACCCAAATCAATTTCACCCAAATAAATGTATCAGACAAGACATATAAAAAGTCATTCCAGAAAGTCATTCAAATATTTATCAAGAGTCAACTATTTGTCAGACATTATTCTCGGTAGTGGGAATACTGCATGGAAAAAAAAAACCCAAACCCAAATCCCTGCTCTTAAATATAATGTCTGGTTGCAATAAATACAATCAACATAAACAAAGTAAAGAAAAAGAGTGAAGAAAAGGATGCCACCTTATGTTGGGGAGTCAGGAAAAGCCTTGCTGATCAAGTCACGTCTGACGAAGACCCGAATGAAGTGAGGGAGTGGTAAGTTAGGTGGGTGCCTGGGGGAACAGCGTGCTGAGGAAACGGCAGGGCCAAGGTCCTGGGGTGAGTCAGTGCTTGCTGTGGGACGGTAAGAAGACCAGGACGGCAGAATTACAGCGAGGGAACAAGTGGCAGACCTTGATAAGAATTCTGACTTTGAAACTGTATGAGAAGAGACGCTATCAGTAGGTTTTGAGCAAAGAATGACATGATCTAAGATGTAAATTCTAGAAGAATCATTTTGGCTATTGTGTGAAGAACAGACATTGAAGGGAAGGGTGGAGGCAGAAAGTTCATTAGAAGACTCTTGTTAAAAAAAGAAAAGAGAGAGAAAAGAATGTTATGGACACAGACGACAGTGTGGTGATCGCCGGCAGGAGCAGGGGAGAGAGAGGAGGAGCAGGCGGGTGTGGGGGCTGAATGGTGATGGAAGGAGACTTGACTTGGGGTGGTGAACACACAGTAATACAGTGTGTAGACGATGTGTTGTGGAGTTGTGCACCTGAAACCTGTATGACTTAGTCAACTAGTGCCAGCCCAATAAATTCAATTAAAAAAAAAAAAAAGAAGATGACACTTGGTAAAGTACATGTAGGAGATAATAATGGTGAGCCTTGGCCGGAGAGCTCAGGCAGCCGGAGCGCCGTCCTGACACTCCAAGGCTGCAGGTGTGATCTCCGGTCAGGGCACACACAAGAATCAACCAGTGAATGCATGAATAAGTGAACAACAAATCGATGTTTCTCTCTCTCCCCCTTCCTCTCTCAAATGAATAAATTTTTTTTAATAAAAGAGAATAATGTGGCTTGGTTTAGAATAGCAGTAGTGGAGGTGGGGGGGATGGTTCTGTTTAAAGGTAGAGAAGAAGGAGTTTACTTGACAGGATGGGTGTGGGGTCTGGAGAGCATGACGAGGGTGACATGAAGGCTTTTTTTCTGGCTTGAGCAATTGCAAGGATGTCGTTCCCATTATTGAGACTGGAAATATTCAAGAGCAGTAAGTTTGGGAGGGAAAAATCGAAGGCTGAGTAGGTGGCCAGAAGAGTCACAACATGAGTAATATACAAAGACACTGAGCAAATGAGTAAATATATTGAGGATAGTGCGAGCAAAATTTCTCACCGTCAAAGAAGGCATTTCCATACAAATATGGAAAAGGGAAGGCTAGAGAGAATCCTAAGGTAGTGGATTGGAACTGAACATCTCGATGTGAATTTATGTGTATACACACACGGAGAGATGTAGAAGTACAGCTGTAAACACACATACGTATATATTTCATAGCTCTGTCCACTGAGAGGGACGGGACGCAATAATATCCAGAAGCAATGAGCACATCAAGTGCCCAGATTTCAGTTTCTAAATAGTATCTTTCATTAAAATGAAATAGGGATTCTTGAGGAAATGGCTGATTCCAGAATGGGGGCGAGGAAAGTAAGTAATAGTCCTGGAACAGTTTGCACCAGAAAGGAAATGCTCCGAGAATGACGGGACATATGTGAAGGACAGGAGGAGCCAAGCTGAAGAGACTCCTACTGGTCAAGGATGAAGCAATTTGAGAATAATAATAATAAAAAATAAAGCAACACATTTCAACCCAGAGAATAAAATAGAAATCCATGACCGCAATGGTATAAATGAATGAATGAATAGGGAAGAGTAAAAACTTATTCCTTAGGGTAGAACTTATGACAACTAATAAATATAGAAGAAATGGTGAAAATATTTCACTGTTTGGCAACCATCATAAAGGATTTCCTCAAAATGTGCTACCTAAGGCTAGTGGGCAGAGGGTTGATGAGGAACAGGGTACTGGCACAGTCTCCCGCACAAACATTCACCATTGTGTAGGAAAGAATGATGGCTTCACAGTGGAAAAAACCTAGAGGACACCAAAACGACTAAGTGATGAAGATTAAGACCACCAGTGGCAGGACAAATCTACATCACGTGCCTCTTGATAAAATGTTCAGAGAAGAGCACAGCATCATCTCTGAGGTATTTTTGCCAAGAAGGCATGACCTGACATTGGACATGTAGCAATGCTGGACAAACCTGGCTCAAGGGACAGCCCATGGAATCAAAGCCCTGTGCTCTTTAAAACTGCCAGTCATGAGAGGCAGGAAAAAATGGAGACACTTTTCCAGACTGAAGGAGACTAAAGAGAAATGACAACTAAATGGGAACAGATGAGCCTGGACTGGATCTCAAGTCAGAAATGTATGGCGTTGGATGGGTGCTAGCCTTACTGGGGTGCCCACTTTGTAAGCTATATAAGTGACTAATTACTATGTTGTGTACTCGAGACTAATACACAGCAATATGTCAGCTGTAGTTGGGAAAAAAGAGATATTGTTGGAACGGCTGGTAAAATTTGGACTGTGTCTGTGGACTGGACGGTGGTGTCGTACTGATGCCGACTTCCTGATGTGGATGGCTGCAGGGCCAGATGATCAGGTAGGAGAGCAGCCTTACTTGGGGATGCAGATTCTGGGGCATTTAGAAGTGAGGAGGCATTCAGTCTGAATTTACTCTCAAATCGATCGGAAAAGGAATAATGACAATGGATACATGCACAAACACATAAATATATACACATATATGTTAAAGAGAGAGGAAGGAAGTTAATAAAACGTTACCTGGGAAATCCAGGCAAAGGGGACATATGAGTTTGTACTATTCTTGAAACTTTTCTATAATTTCAGAATTATACTAGTACAAATTACTTTAAATAACAGTTAACATAAAAAACCTATTCTTCATTTTTACTGAGTGATAAATGTATACATAGTTGCATTTTCTCTCTCTATATGTATATATCAAACATACACACATATATCATACCATATTTTAGCATTTAGCTTCCTTAAGTGCTCTCTGTTCTAACTTAACAATTTTGGCTTCATTTAACCAGCAAACTTTAGCAACGAATCTTCCCACTTTACAAAGGGAAAAAATGCATGCTTTAAGTCAAGTCATAGGTGAACTTAAGGAACTAAGTAGCAGAATGCAAAAATGACAAATTCTTTTTTTTAAAATTATATTAAATTCTAAATAGTTGCTGAACTTCAGATAAACACCACAGGACAAAATCTAATAACCAGGTATTCATCATAATCGATCTTTTCCCACACTGAAGCATCAGTTTCTGCTCCAAGTTCACCAATTCTACTTTCTCTGTTTATTAAAAACCCATATTCAGAGAAAGGTCTCTTCCAACTCAGAAAAAAGTCTGTTATCTCTTCCCTAAGTTTTATCTATAATCACTTAAAACTAATCAGACTTAAGAAAAAAAATGATCACCTATTTTAACCAAATCCCCCAAGGAATACATTTTTTAATTGGAAAAAAAATTCTAGAATCTTGTTTCAGAATAAAACCTTCTAGTCTACCAAAATAACTGACCTTTTCAACCTTTGAAATAAGAGCACTGACCACATCAGTTTCTCGAGTCCGCTCCTGCTCTGACACACGGAAACCGCGCCCGCGCTCGCCGGTGCGGACACTCTGTGCTGTGTGCGTGCCACAGGCCTCTCTGCGGATCGGAATCTTGATGGGAGCAGGTGGAGCCCTGGAGCTGACTGAGACTTGCAGGCCTGGACGGTCTCTAAGGCTCTGTCAACACTTTTCACCCATTTCAGAGATTTTAATCCTAGTTCAGCTGCTACTCTTTGTCTTCCATTTCACATATTCATCAGAAAGAGTCCATTCTGAGACGAACAATTCAGAGCGTCAGTGTAGATATGCTCTTACAGTTTGCCAGGCGCGCCCTAAATGGTAAGTCTCCAAACTGGGTGGGCCTGGTTTCGATAAACGGCAAAGACAGTCATTTCAAAGCACCTGCTCCTTACAGCTTTTTGTGTGTTTAATGAAAGGAGCAATGAAAGTATTTAATACTGTACGTCAGACACTGGTTCAAGTGAGATCTGGACAGGTTCTCTAAGTCAAATGCTGACTGGGAGAGGCAGAACTACAAGTCAAGTCCCTTCGATTCTAAGTCTATAGGGATTTATTATTATTATTTTTTGGTGTCATCAAGATATCTCAGATATTCTGAGACTTCCAGTCAAGATAGAGGTGTAGGTAAACATACCTCTCCTCTGTGCACAACTACAGCAAAAAATACAACTAAACTACAAAACAAATTTCACCCAGAACTGTCAGAAAATCAAGCTGTGCGGAAGCTCAATAACCAAGGACTTAAAGAAGTCACATTCAGCCCGGCTGGTGTAGCTCAGTGGATTGAGTGTGGGTTGGGAACCAAAGTGTCCTGGTTCGATTCCCATTTGGGGCACATGCCTGGGTTGTGGGCCAGGTGCCCAGTGAGGGCCATGTGAGAGGCAACCATACATTGCTTTCTCTCTCTCTTTCTCCCTTCCTTCTTCTCTCTCTAAAATAAATATAAATAAATAAAATCTTAAAAAAAAAAAAAGAAGTCACATTCATTCAGATGGGTAGGAGAGGCAGATCAGAACTGGCAGTCCCACATCCACGTGTGGTGGATTAAAAAAGGGAAAGATACCATGGGAACGAGAGATTCCAGCCCCAGACCAGACCACACAAGCTAGGCTAGGGTCCCAGAACCAGGAAGATAAGTCCCTATAACTTCCAGTGGGGGCAACAGACTGAGGACTCCCTCTGGCATTCAGCACACACGGCAACAGCTGAATGGCCACCAGTGGCATAGGGGGAGAAAGTAAAGTGCCAGTGGGGAGAACACCTACCTCCTGGGCGGCTGGGCGGAACTCCAGAGGCCAGGCAGCAGCACTGTCCCCTCTGCAAGCCCTCCATCACACAGAGCAACAGAGAGGTGACAAAATTATCCCACCCTGGCAACTACCTAAGGCTGCGCCCCATACCACTTAACAGGTGTGCTAAGAAAAGGAATGAAAGCTGTTTCCCTAATACACAGAAATAAACACAGAGAGGCCAAAATGAGGAGACAAAGAAGCATAGCCCAAATGAAAGAACAGATCAAAACTCCAGAAAAAGAACTAAATGAAATGGAGATAAGCAACCTATCAGATTCAGAGTTCAAAACACTGGTTATCAAGATGCTCCAGGAACTCACTGGCTACTTCAACAGCAGAAATGAAAGTTGCATTAAGTGGAATAAAAAAAAAAAATCTACAGGGAACCAACATTGGAGGGAATGAAGCCAAGAATCAAATCAATGACTTGGAATACAAGGAAGGAAAAAGCATTCAATCAGAACAGCAGGAAGAAAAAAGAATTAAAAACAAACTAAAAAAAAAAATGAGGATAGGCTTAGGAACCTCTGGGAGATCTTTAAGCGTACCAACATCCAAATCACAGGGGTGCCAGAAGGAGAGAAGAAGAGCAAGAATTTAAAACTCATTTGAAAAAAAAAAAGAAAACTTCCCTAAGATGGTGAAGGAAATAGATATACAAGTCCAGGAAGCACAATGAGTCCCAAACAAGATGGACCCAAAGAGGCCCACTCCAAGACACATCATAATGAAAACAACAAATGATAAAGAGAGAATCTTCAAAGCAGCAAGAGAAAAGCAGAGAGTTACCTACAAAGGAGTTCCCATAAGAGTGTCAGCTGATTTCTCAAAGGAAACTTTGCAGGCTAGAAGGACTGGCATGAAGTATTCAAAGTGATGAAAAGTAAGGACCTGCATCCAAGATTACTCTATCCAGCAAAGCTCTCATTTAGAATGGAAGGGCAGATAAAGTGCTTTCCAGACAAGGTAAAGCTAAAGAAGTTCATCAGCACCAAGCCATTATTACATGAAACGCTAAAGGGAATTATATAGGAAAAAGAAGAAACTCACAACTATGAACATTTAAATGGCAGTAACTTCACAACTATCAATAACTGAATCCAAATAACAAACTAAGCAAACGAGCATAACAGAAACAGAAACATAGACATAGAGATCATCTGGAGGGTTATCAGTTGGGAGGGGGAAGAGGGAAAATGAGGGGAAAGGCACAGGGATTAAGGAGCGCAATTGGTGGGTACAAAATGGACAAGGGGATGATAAGAACAGTATAGGTAATGGAGTAGCCAAAGAACTTATGTGCACAACCCATGGACATGAACTAAGGCAGGGGATTGCTGGAGGGAATGGGGGTACTGGGTGGAGAGGGGCAAAGGGGGAAAAATTGGGACAACTGTAATAGCATAATCAATAAAATATATTTTAAAAAAGGCATCTCAGACATTCCAATGCATTGATTTCAGTCTAACTTTGAGAAAGATATATTTTAAAACACAGATACATAGGAACTACTTAACTTCAAATACAGATTAATATTATATATATACACATAAAATAGCTGCTTCTATAATTTAAATGAATCCAGAGCAGAGATTTACTAGCTGGGGGCATCAGATACGGGGTCCATGGGCTGGCATTTGCTCCCTTCGCACCCAGGACACGGACTGCTAATGGTTCGCGGCTCCTGAGTCCCGAGGTCACAGGGCTCCTCTTGGCCCAGCGCTCCAGGCAGCCACTATTCATTTATTACAACTGGCACATAAGCTGAAACTATTTGCCATCCCCATTTCTTTTAAAGTTACAATGATTTCTAGTAGAACAGCGCCCATTCTGCAAGTCACCAAAAAGCCCTCTCGGCCTTGGCCAGGTTGGGAGTCGATGTGAGGGAAAGGTATAGGACAAGGAGAGAGAATAATAAAGAACTTATGGTTTAAAATGCACTCTAACAGCAAGGATGAAGGTTTTAGAAAGGCTGCGATAAAAGGAATTCTCAACAGGTAAGAAGGCTGAGCCAGAAATCTGGGGCTGAGGCTAGAGAGAGAAAATCGTGGTTAGGGAGAAAGGTGCACCTGTCACTCACCATGCTTTCCTACCTTTGATCCAACGTGCTATTGGTTGATTGCAAAGTGGGGAAAATAGCTGTACAGTGACCTCGGGATGGGGAGGTACGGCACGGCACGTGAGGCTGCCTTAACACCCACACACCTAACGCTTTCCTTCTTCAATACTGGAACTTTTGACCTTGCTTTTTCTTTTTTAATGTTCGGTTAAAAAATGTGGTCTCTGCCCTCCCTAATTCTTAGCTGCTGTACAAATATATCAAATCTAGGTGTTTCCAGGTCATTTAGAATTATATCTCTCTGAATTTAGTGCTGTTTTAAATACAGAAGAGTGTGTGTAGTTCAGAAATGAATACTTTTGAGAAATGAACCTGAAGTGATGACAGCAATATCCCCTGCTCTCTGTTTACCCCAGTCTTTCAGGGTAAATGATCAAATATACAACCCAAGCAAGATACAAATTAAAGATCTCTAAATGTGCTGTAATTTTCCCTTCTACCTACTTAGGCCAAGAGAATCACAAGCACCCATGCATACTTTAAGGAATTATGAACTTAACTTAGAAACTGCCGTGGTGAGTTCAGTTTAGTCCACCAAGACACAGAGCACGTCACTTCTCACTTTCTACTCTGTATTTTGACCTGTGAATGCTGTTTCTCCCTAAGGAGACTAAGCTCTTCCAGGGAAGAAGCTGCATCTCTGAGGAAAGAAGTTACATCCTGTAACGTAGCTAATCCATTTAGACAGTCCGTAACCGGTATTACTATTGAAACCTAAGCATTTCATTGAAATACTCAA
>PVJI01030636.1:0-13966 GCA_004026765.1 Micronycteris hirsuta
TTGCTGATATTTTGTTTGGAGGATCTGTCCATTTTTGACAGTGGGGTGTTGAAGTCCCCTACTATAATTGTGTTGCTATCAATGTCTTTCCTGAAGTCTTCCAAGATTTTCTTTATGTATTTGGGCGCTCCTATGTTGGGTGCATATATATTTACAATGTTTATGTCTTCTTGGTGGATTCTTCCCTTGAGTATTATGACGTGTCCTTCTGGGTCTCTCTTTATGGCCCTTTTTTGGAAGTCTATTTTGTCTGATATGAGTATAGCTACCCCGGCTCTTTTTTCCTGCCCATTTGCTTGGAAAACTTGTTTCCAGCCCTTCACTTTCAATCTGTGAAGGTCCTTTGCCCTAAGGTGGGTCTCTTGTAGGCAGCATATGTGTGTGTCATGCTTTCTTATCCATTCCACTATTCTGTCTTTTAATTGGAGCATTTAATCCATTTACGTTTAAGGTTATTATTGATAGGTACTTACTCATTGCCATTTTTTTTTTGTACCTGAGTTCCCCCCTCTCTCTCTTTTTCCTCCCTTTCCTTATAGCAGTCCCTTTAGCATCTCTTGCAGAGCTGGTTTGGTGGAGGTGTATTCTTTTAGACTTCTTTTGTCTGGGAAGCTCCTTGTTTGGCCATCTATCTTGATTGAAATCCTTGCTGGGTAGAGTAGTCTTGGTTGCAGGCCTCTGGTTCTCATTACTTGGAATATTTCTTGCCATTCTCTTATGGCTTGGAGTGTTTCCATTGAGAAGTCAGTGGTAACCTTATTGGGGCTCCCTTGTATGTTACTTCCTGTTTCTGCCTGGCTGCCTTTAGGATTCTTTCTTTTTCTTGGAATTTTGCCATTTTAATTGTGATGTGTCTTGAAGTGGGCCTGTTAGGGTTCCTTTTGATTGGGACTCTCTGTGTTTCCTGGATTTGTGTGACTTTTTCTTTCATCAGATCAGGGAAGTTTTCCATCATTACTTTTTCAAACAGGTTTTCTATCTCTTCTTCTCCTTCTGGTATCTTTATTATACAAATATTATTATGTTTCATGTTGTCCTGCATTTCCCTTAATACCTCTTCATTCTTTCTGAGTCTCTTTTCCTGTTCTTGCTCTTGGGTGTTTTTTTCTACCTTGTCCTCCAGCTCGCTGATCTGATCCTCTGCCTCATCGAGCCTGTTTTTGATTCTTTCTATTGTGCTCTTCAGTTCAGATATTGTATTCTTCATTTCCTCTTGGCCCTTGTGAATAGTTTCTATTTCCTTTTTCATGTTGACATAGTTTGCAGTGAGTTCATTGTAGTTTCCCTGTAGTTTCCGGTAATTTTCTGCAAGCTCATCAAGCTTCTTGAGCTTCTTTAGCTTCCTGATAACCAATGCTTTGAACTCAATATCTGAACATTGTCTTGCCCCATTTCATTTATCATTCTTTCTGGGGCTTCCTCCTTTCCTATCATTTAGGGTTGTTTCTTTGTCTTCCCATTGTTTGTGAGACTCTTCTTGCTAGCCTCTGTTTCTTAAATTGATCTGTCAAGTTCTCTGGAGCAGCAAAGTTAATTTTGTGCCACTGTCTCTGTTTTTGGGCTGACCCTTGTCTGAGTCCAACTCTATTCTCTTCACAACTCCAGGTTTTCATGTCTCACCTGTGGATAAAGAAGAGAGGGGAAGGGAGAAAAAAAGAAAAAAAAAGAAAAAAGATAAAAAAAATAATTAAAAAAAGGAAAAAAGAGGAGAAAACTAGGAATACTAAATGAAGGGAAGGAAGAAGGAATTTAAAAAAATAAAGAAGGACAGATAGGAAGAAGGGTGGGAGAAACAAACAAACAAACAAACAAAAAACAAGAGAGCTAAAAAAAAAAACAAACTTCTGTTGGCTGGCTTTAAAAGTGTCTGATCAGGCCTGCTCCCCTGCTCCTCATGTGTGCGACAGGCTGGGTAGATATCAGGTTTCCTTTTTTCCCTTCCTGAGGTGCACTGTTAGCTGCCATCCTGTCTCCAGCCCCGTTGCTAGGAATTCGAAGCACCCCTTCTGGGTGGTCTGGACCCCACACTGTGTCAAGAGTTTGTGACGACTGGGGCTCCCTTCAATGGGACTCAATGGAGCTCCTCTGCCTTTCTCCCATGGAGCTAGTTGGCCTGGGTTGTCAGCTTTTTGTCCCTGGCCCTCCGGGCATGAGCTCCATGCCCCTGTGTTCACCGTCCCCTTTTGTCCCTGGATTGGGGCTTGCGAGCTCCCAGCGTGGGCGCCTGGTCACGCACATTCCCCAGCTGCCCCTGATTGGCTTCTCAATGCATGCCCGTCCCCAGAGCCCTCAGCCGCAAGCTGTTCCCACCTCTTTTTGAGTGGGCAGCAACAGTCCTCGGGTCTCCAGGTTAGTGCAATCTCCAATTCCTCTTGCTGGGAGCGCCTGCCACCAAGGGCTGATCCTCAGGTGTGCACCGACCTCCGGACTGCTGGGGACAGTGCCTCTTCAAATAGCCGGGAGGTGCCTATTTTGGTCCCTCACACATCCCAATCCGGCTCCCTCCCAAGGATCTTGCAACAGACTCGGCAGCTGCTGAGACTGGAGCTGCAGTCCTCCCTGTTCCCCGCTGGTCCTGCAGGATCCTTTTGTTCCAAAGCAAACTCCCTACCATCTGATCATTCAATTTCTTGTGTGATCTTGGTAGCCAATCTTCTTATATGCTGAAATGCAGCTGGATGATCGCTCTGCTCCTCAGAAAATCGACCAGATGTCTCACCAGTGGGCAGGAGGAAGCGGACCCCACTCCCTCCTATTTCACCACCATTTCTATCTCTCCCCCTCCTTGAGTCTTAACTTCAGGATTTCTCCTGGAGATCTCTCTGTCCATGCTAATGGCCACTTTCGGGTTTTGAGCGGCCTTGCATCTAGACCAAGGGAGAATGGAGAAGGGAAAATATAATAAACTCATTATGGGTATGATTGTACTTCAAAATTTATCTTTTCCCCCCAATACACCTACTACTATTACTTTACAGATTCCTCAAATAGCTGCTGCATGCATTCTATAGCTCTATTAAGTGGAAGACACAGGTAGCATATGCTTTCTCTATCTTGAACCTCTCAATACAGGTTATAATTATAAATGACAAGGAAGAATGCTGAATATTATGGGGTTGTAAAAAAATAATGTGATAGATGGACAAGATGGTGGTGGAGTAGGAGAATTTATCTCACACCAATGCCTGGAACTAAGGTAAAAATAAAAATAAAGAGAGGAATGTCATCATTTCATTCATTGACTCAAAAAAATGTCCACCTGAAATAAACAACTGAAGACTACCTGAAGAAGAGATACTTAACCAAGGATGGGCAGAAACCACCTTGTGACCAGTAGAAGGTGCAGGGTTGCAAAAAAGGGCCAGTACTTCTTTCATGGGTGGTGGCCGAGGTGGTTGCATGCTTTTGGGAACTTCCCCCTGAGAGGAGTAATGCCTGAAGCTCAGACTGGGCTTCCAAGCACAGAGTACCAGTGTTGGGATCACCTGCCAACACAACATCCAGCAGTGAAAGGCCATGTCCCCCCCCCACCCCCGCCCCCCATCTGAGAAGACAGAGCCCACTGGAGACAAAGCCAAAGCTACCATTTTTCTTTTTTTCCTTTCTTTTGTTCTAAAAGGCCAACACACATGTTTTGCACTCCCAGCCCACCTTTGGCTCAGGCAAAGGGAGGGCAATATGGTCTGCAGTTGCATAAGGAAAATCTGGAGTGGGAGCCTTGGGGGAGAGATGTGGGGGTATGGCTGCTGGGTTTCCAGTGCTAGGATATAACACCATACCACGGCAGCCATTTTTCTTGAGAAGAACAAGTCCTTCCCTGGGGAAGAACAGTTACACTACCTTGTGGGTAAACAACTTGCCACAGCCTCAGGAAGCCTCCTAGCCCCATCCTCTAGAATCCCGCTTGCCACACCTTTTGAAATCCTGCTTGCCCCACCCTGCATCTTTTTTATTTTTTAATATTTTTTCTTTCTTATTTTCCCCCAGCCTGTTTCTTATCCCCTGTCGAGGAGAGAGCAACATGGCAGACTCAGGTGTGTCAGACACAGGCTTCAGGGCATGCCTACTCCATATACTTTCCCAGGAATGAGACCAGCACTTTCTCTTCACTGGAGAGCCTAGGAACACCCTATTGATTTCTGGTAGACACAAACTCTGGGCTCTGGAGGCTCCACCTGCTATCCTATTAGGAGCTTTACCTTGCTGAGTTCAGGGAAATAATCTGGGATAGGCTCAGACATGTGAATGCACCCATCATCTTTCCTGAAGTCTGAACATTACCTCTTACACAAGATCCAGGTGTACCATCCTCATAGTTTCACCAGAAGCCCTCTCAGAAATAGATGGGTCAGCAGCTAGACTAAAACTAGTGGTAGGACTGCAGGCAGAGGCAGGTGGAGGTGGTACTTGTGTTTATTTTGGTCATTAGTTGACCCACCCCTGGGCCTTGTGCTGATAAAAAGCCAGCGGTGCAGAGCAGTGAGGATCATCATGGGAACAGCAAAGCCTGAAGGAGACAGCCACAGACTGTGGATTGCTAGTAGCTTTGAACAGGTGGCCTAGAGCTAGACTGGGGCATTATCTGACATTGGCTTATACCAGCTTTAGAAACACAAAAGGCAAGCACTAAACTCTGCTGAGAAAAATTCCACTTTGTTCTTTTTCATTATTTGTGATATTTTTTCTTTCTCATAGCTTTCAACATATTTCTTTTTTTAATCTTGTTCCTATTTTTCACTATTTTAAATTTCAAATCTCTTATTTTACTCTTCCCCCTTTTTACTCAATTTACCTTCTTCCTTCACTTTTTGCTTTTCATTTTAAATTTTGTTTTTTATTTTTCCAACATTTTGTGGCAATTCCTCACATATATTCTTGCTCTTATTATTTCTTATCCCTTTATCCCTCTCACAATCATATTTCTTTTTTTAGTCATCTCATACTTTTTTCTTTCTTATACTATTTTTATTCTCCTTTCACTTTCATTAATATTTACTCATTTGTCACTGATATTATTGTTTTTTGGAGGATGGTATTTACTTGTGTGGGTTTTGTTTTTGTGTTGTTTTGTTGTATTCAGTTGGCACCTGTATAACAATGTACAAGACATAGTGGGAGTTGAGACTCTCAGTCAGCCAGCTGGAAGGGAGAAAACATCAATGAACTGGCCAACAACAAACGAAACTGAAATACAACAGGGAGCCCACATAAACTGTGAAAGGCATCCCCAGGACATCCAGCTCAGGAGATCAAGGAGACTACACCACTGAGTCCTACAATACTCCTACCACAGAAGAACACCCCATAAATAAGGGAGACAAAACAGATCAATCTAAGATGTAGAAATAAACAAAAAGAGTCAGCTAAAATAGGGAGACAAAGAAACAACCCCCAAATGAAAGGAAAGTAGGAATCCTTAGAAAAAGAGCTAAATGAAATTGAGGCAATTTATCAGACATAGAGTTCAAAATAAAGGTTATAAGGATGCTCAAGGAACTTAGTGAGAACTACAAAAATCTTTATGGTTACTATAAGGAACTTAGTGGGGACCACATCAGAATGAAAAAAGATGTAGAAACTATGGATAAGAACCTGGTGGCAATGAAGACTACAATATCTGAAGAGAAGAATACACTAGAAGGAATTAAAAGCAGCCTAGATGAAGCAAAAGATGAAATCAGTGAGTTGGAAGACAAGGTAGAAAAAAATATCCAGTCAGAGCAACAAAATGAAAAAAGACTTAAAAATAATGAGGATAGATTAAGGGAGCTTTGGGACAACATGAAACATAACAATATTCACATCATAAGGATACCAGAAGAAAAAGGGAACAAGGGATAGAAAAACCCCTTTGAAAAATAATAACAAAAAACATCACTAACTTGGTGAAGGAAAAAAATCACACAAGCTCAGTAATCACAGACAGTCCCAATCAAGATGAACCCAAATAGGCCCACTCCAAAACATATCAAATTAAAATGGCAAAATTTAAAGGCAAAGAGAGAATCTTAAAGAAAGCAAGGGAGAATCAGCTAATAACATACAAGGGATTTCCAATAAGGACATCAGCTCATTTCTCAACAGAAATAATACAATCCAGAAGGCACTCACATGAAATATTCCAAATACTGAAAAACAAAGACTTGCAACTAAGAGAACTCTATCCAGCAAGGCTTTCATTTAAAATAGAAGGTGATCGCTGATTAGCATAGATGCTAACATCCTCAACAAAGTACTGGCAAACCACATCCAGCAATACATCAAAAAGATCATACATCATGATCAAGTGGGATTCATCCCAGGGATGCAAGCATGGCACAATATTAAAAAATCAATAAATGTAATAGATCACATAAAAAAAGGAAAGACAAAAATCACATGATCATGTGAATAGATGCAGGAAAACATTTAATAAGGTTCAGCATCCATTTATGATAAAAAACCTCAGCAAAGTGGAAGTGGAGGGAATATAGCTGAACATAATAAAGGTTATATATGAAAAACCTACAGCTGACATTATACTCAATGGACAAAAACTAAAAGGTTTCCTGCTAAGATCAGGAACAAGACAAAGATGTTGGCTTTCGCCACTTCTCTTCAATGTAGTATGGAAGTCCTAGCAATAGCAATCAGACAAGAAGAAAAAAATAAAAGGCATGAAAATTGGCTGGTATGGCTGAGTGGATTAAGTAGGCATCCTGTGAACAAAAAGGTTGCTGGTTCATCTCATAGTCAGGATACAAGCCCGGGTTGTGCTCCAGATCCTCATTTGGGAGTATGTGAGAGGCAACCACACACTGATGTTTTTTTCTCTCTCTTTCTCCCTACTTCTGTCTAAAGTTAAATAAATAAAAATATTTTTTAAAATGGCATATAAATTGGAAAGGAGGAAATAAAACTGTCACTGTTTACAGATGACATGAGGGTGTACATAGAGAACCCTATAGACTCCATAAAAAAATTACTTGACCTAGTGAGTGAATTTGGCAAAACAGTGGAATATGAAGTCAATATTCAGAAATTGAATGAATTTTTGTATGCCAACAATGAAATATCAAAACAAGAAATTAGAAAAAAATCCCATTTGCTATAGCAACAAGAAAAATGAAGTACTTAGGAACAAACCAAACCAAGGAGGTAAAAGACCTGTACTCAGAAAACTACACAACACTGGAAAAATAAATTAAGAAAGACGCAAATAAATGAAAGCATATTCCATGTTCATGGATTAGAAGAATTAATATCATTAAAATGTCCACATTACCCAAAGCAATTTATGGATTCACTGCAATCCTTATTAAAATATCAATGACATATTTCACAGATATAGAACACACATTTCAACAATTTATATGAAACCGATGAAACTGTAAATGACCCCAAACAGCTGCAACAATTTTGAGACAGAAGAACAAAGTAAGTGGGATCACCATACCCCACATCAAACTACATTACAAGTCCATGGTAATCAAAACAGTCTGGCACTGCATAAGAACAGACACATAGATCAAAGGAACAGAATAGAGAGTCCAGAAATAAACTCAAGTCTCTATAGTCAATATTTGACAAAGGGGACAGAAACATAAAATGGAATAAAAATAGCCACTTTTACAAATGGTGTTGGGACATCTGGACAGCTACCTGCAAAAAAGTGAAACTCGACCACCAACTTACGCCATACACAAAAATAAATTCAAGGTGGATAAAAGACTTAAATATAAGTACTGATACCATAAAAGTCCTAAAGGAGAACATAGGCAGGAAAATCTCAGATATTCCATGCAGCAATATTTTCACCGATATGTCCCCTAGAGCAAGGGACATAAAAGAAAGAATAAACAATGGGATCTCATCAAAATAAAAAGCTTCTGCACAGCTAAAGAAAACATTAGCAAAATGAAATGGGAACCTACTGTATGGGAAAATATATTTGCCAATGATACTTTGGACAAGGGTTTGATCTCCAAAATATAAAAAGAACTCACACAACTCCACACCAGGAAGACAAACAATCCAATTAAAAATGGGCAAAGAACCTGAACAGACACTTTTCCAAGGAGGACATACAGAGGGCCCAGAGACATATGAAAGGATGCTCAGCATCACTGGCCATCAGAGAGATGCAAATTAAAACCACAATGAGATACCACCTAACACCAGTCAGAATGGCCATCATAAACAAATCAACAAATAATAACTGCTGGCCAGGTTTAGAGAAAAGGGAACTTCAGTGCAGTGTGGATGGGAATGCAGATTGGTGCAGCCCTGTGGAAACAGTATGGAATTTCCTCAGAAAACTGAAACTGCCTTTTGAACTGGCAATTCCACTGCTGGGGTTATATACTAAGAAGCCTGAAACATGAATCCAAAAGAACCTATGCACCACAACGTTCATAGCAGGACAATTTACAATAGCCAAGTGCTGGATGTAGCCTAGGTGTTCATTAGTAAATGAGTGGATCAAAAAACAGTGGTCATTTACTCAATAGAATACTATGCCACAGAGAGAAAGAAGGATATCCCACCCTTCGCAAGAGCATGGATGGACCTGAAGAGCATTATGCTGGGTGAAGTAAGCCAGGCTGTGAAGTAAGCTAGGCCGTGAAAGACAAATACAATATGAGCTCACCTATAAGTGGAACCTAATTAACAAAACAAACAAGCAAGCAAAATATAATCAGAGACATTGAAATCAGGAACAAACCCACAGTAACCAATAGAAGGGGGGAGGGAAAAAACAGGGGAGGGAAATGGTCATCAAAGAACATGTATAAAGGACCTATGGACAAAGGCAAAGAGGGGTAGGATTGAAGGTGGGAGTTCATGGTGGGTGGGGCAGGGGAAAGTGGTGGTGGGGAAATGGAGACAATTGTATTTAAAAATTAATATAAAATGATAAAAATCGTAAAAAAAATAAATAAAATAAAGTACAAGGTGAAATAAAGATCCTCCCAGACTACAAAAAAAAAAAAAAAAGGCTGAATAGTACATCTCCACCAAACCATCATTGCAAGATTGTGAAAGGGAGTGCTTTAAGAAGAAATAAAGAGAAATAGAAATGCCAGTACAAAGGGAAAAATGGCAATGAAAAAGTACTTGTTAATTAATAATCTCAAATACAAATGAATTAAATGTGCCAATCAAAAGACACAATGTAGCTGAATGAATTAGAAAACATGGCCCACATATTTGTCTGCCAGAAAGCCACCTCTGAACAAAACATTTACACAGACTGAAAGTGAAGGGATGGAAAAAAATATTGCATGCAAATGGACATGAAAATAAAAACATGTGGTAGAAATACTTATATCAGGCAAAGTAGACTTCAAAATAAAGGTCAAAATAAGACACAAAGAAGGTCACTACATAATACTCAAGGGAGTAGTCCAATAAGAGGATTGTAGCAGTGATTTCCACACGTGTGTAAACACGTAGTCCTGAGAATTTACACGTTTTGAGCACAGCTCTGTGTGATTCCCGTGTGAGCAAGTGTGGATCATGTCTGTGGAATGGGAACTCTCTAATAGGAATTTGGCAAAGATGTATCTTAAAAAGTTCTGGCTTGCTGACCCCTGCATATTACTTTAACCTGGTCCTGTCTGCCACTGGACCTGAATTTACATCCTAATGCCCTGCTAATGAGTAATCTTACCCCTGTTCTGCTTAATCCCATGAATAATCAATCCAATGTGAATTGCTAATGCCCCTGATAAAAACCCTGGCTCGGCAAGCGAGAGGGCTTTTCCCTGAGATGGGAAGAATCAGCCACGTGGCCCCAGTCTCTCTTTCCCCGCGTGTCTCGGTATGAGATTCATACACGCATCGGGTCACGGTCACCCACGGGTATCGGCGGGTCCGACTTACCCCGTGTCAGAGGATATAACCATTGTAAATATATATGCACCCAATATAGGAGCACCTAAATATATAAATATTTTATATATAGAAATATATAAAGAAAATCTTGGAAGACTTTAAGAAAGAGATTAATAGCAATACAGTCATTGTAGGGATTTTCACATCCCACTGTCAATAACAGATAGCTCCCCCAGACAAAAAATCAACAAGGATATAGTAGGATTAAATTACACTCTAGATCAAATAGACTTAATTTATATTTACAGAACATTTCACCCACCAAAAGCAAAACATACATTCTTCTCAAGTACACATGGATTGTTTTCATAGGCTGCATGATAGGATATAAAAGAAGCCTTTAAAAACTCAAGAAAATCAAAAGCATATCTAGCATCTTCTTGAATCACAATGGCTTGAAACTAGAAATAAGCTCAATGAAAAAACTCAGAACATTCAAATATATGGAATCTCAATAAATGTTATTAAATACTGAATAGGTTAATAATGAGATCAAGGAAGAAATAAAAACGTATCAGGAAACAAATGAAAATGTATACACAACGACACAATACCTATGGACACAGAGACAGCAGTCTGGAGAGGGAAGTTCATAGCATTACAGGCCTACTTAAAGAAGATAGAAAAATCTCAAATGGAGGAGAGAGGGAAGATGGTGGCGAGACAGGGGGAACAGAGTTTACTTCCTCCTACCCACTGGTTGATTTTCTGAGGAACGGGGCGAAAACCCAGCTGTATTCCAACACATATGATGATTGATGCCCAAGATTACAGGGGAACTTGAACATTCATACGGTAAGCAGAGTGCTTCAGAAGGAAAAGGTCCCCATCGGGACCAGCCCGGGGAGCAGGGCGGGGCTTCAGTCCCAGACCCGGCAGCCATGCGGATCGGACGTAAGATTCTTGGGGAGGGAGCCAGATTGGGATTTGTGAGTGGTCAGATGCTTGTTTGGTCTGGCGGGCGTAAATAGGAAGAATTTTTCGGAGAGGAAAAACAGGAAAGAAAGTGGTGCTCCGTGGCTATTTGGAGAGGCCCTGCCCCCAACAGTCCTGAGGTCAGTGCCCGACCAGGATCGGTGGCCCAGGGAAGTCTGCCTATAGTACCGGAGTGAGAACACGGTCGGCCCTCGGCCCGCGGCAGCTTGCGCTTCCATCAAGGGGAATTGGAGGCTGTTTGAACTCGGGGACCGAGGCCTTTCCCAGCTCATTCCAGAAGAACTGGGAACAGCTTTCAGTCAGCAGCTCTACGGCCAAGTACGACCTGCGAAACCAAACGTGAAGCTAAGGGCCGTGTGCACCCTGCGATCCGTGGTCTAATCGTGCACACTTCAAAAAGACCAGGGACAGTGCACAACTGGGCCCCTCAGCCAGAGCTCTTTGGCGCACATACCAGGGACAGACAAGAGAGGGAACAGAGGTGCACAGCTCAAAAATACCAGGGAGAGTGCGCAACTGGGGCCCCTCGGTTGGCGCTTGCTGGCGCACTACCCAGGGACAGAGTTAAAAGCCAGCACAGGTGTGTGGAGTTCACACGAACAGCTGGGGACAAAGCCCTTGCCATCCAGCCCCAGCGCACGTAGCCCGGCAGGACCAATCAGCTTTGTGGGAATAAGGCAGAAGCGCCCCGTTGAGGGGAGTGGCAGACCGGAGCTGCAGACCGCACAAACTCTTGGCTCAGAGCGGGGGCCAAACTATCCAGAAAGGGCATGGAAAGAACCTATTAGTTAGACCAGCAGAGAAAAAATAGGCAGTGGGAGAGCTGCCCCTATCAGGTGCATGTCAAAAGACCGTTTGGACTCAGAAGCACACCGAGGAACTGGGCTGGGGTCTGGACAACAGTGAAGAGTACACCTCAGGAAGGAAGAAAAGCAAAACTAATATCTTCCAAACCGGATGCAGCCTGGCAGGACAGCTTTAAAATCAGAAAGCTGAAGGGGTTTTTTTTTGTGTTTTTTTTTTTGTTTGTTTTAGGTTTTTGTTTTGTTTTGTTTTATTCTGTTTTTGTTTTTTTAGCCCTTCTTCCTCTCTGTCCTTCACTATTTTTTAATTCCTTCTTCCTCCCTCTCTTTTAGTATTCTTATTCCCCTCCTCCTCATATCTCTCTCTCTTTTTTTTACTTTTTTGTTTTGTTTTGTTATTTTTTAATTTATAAAAGATAAAAAAAAAATTTGTTTCTTTTAATTCGTCCTTCCACTCTTTCCTTCTTTATACTTTATTCCTCCTTCCTCCCTTCCTTTCCCTATAGTATTCTTTCTCCCTTCCTTCACTCCCGTTTTTTTCTTTCTTTTTCTTCTTTCTTTCCCCCTCGTCCTCTCTCCTCTTTACCTACAGGTGAGACATAAAAACCTGGAGCTGTGAAAAGACCAGAGGCAGTCCCAGACAGGGGCCAGTCCAAAAAACAGAGACAGTGAGACAAAATTAACTTTGCTACTCCAGAGAACTTGACAGATTAATTTAAGAAACAGAGGCTAGCAAGAAGAGTCTCACAAACAATGGGAAGACAAAGAAACAACTCCCAAATGAAAGGAAAGGAAGAAGCCCCAGAAAGAATGATAAATGAAACAGAGGCAAGCCAACGTTCAGATATTGAGTTCAAAGCATTGATTATCAGGAACCTCAAGAAGCTTGATGATCTCGCAGAGAATTTCAAGAAACTACAGGGAAACTACAATGAACTCACTGCAAAGTACGTCAGCATGAAAAAGGAAATAGAAACTATCCAAAAGGGCCAAGCGGAAATGAAGAATACAATATCTGAACTAAAGAACACAATAGAAGGAATCAAAAGTAGGCTCGATGAAGCAGAGGATCGGATTAGCAAGCTGGAAGACAAAGTAGAAAAAAACACCCAAAAAGAGCAGGACCAGGAAAAGAGACTCAGAAAGAATGAAGAGGTATTAAGGGAAATGCAGGACAACATGAAACGTAACATATTCGTATAATAGGGATACCAGAAGGGGAAGAAGAAGGGCAAGGAATAGAAAGTGTGTTTGAAAAAGTAATGATGGAAAACTTCCCAAATCTGATGACAGAAAAAGTCACACAAGTCCAAGAAACACAGAGAGTCCCAATCAAAAGGAACCCAAACAGGCCCACTTCAAGACACATCACAATTAAAATGGCAAAATTCCAAGACAAAGAGAGAATCTTAAAGGCAGCGAGACAGAGACAGGAAGTAACATACAAGGGAGCCCCGATAAGGTTAGCAGCTGACTTCTCAATGGAAACACTCCAAGCCAGAAGGGAATGGCAAGAAATATTCCAAGTAATGAGAACCAGAGGCCTGCAACCAAGGCTACTGTACCCAGCAAGGCTCTAAATCAAGATAGATGGCCAAACAAGGAGCTTCCCAGACAAAAGAAGTCTAAAAGAATACACCTCCACCAAACCAGCTCTGCAAGAGATGCTAAAGGGACTGCTATAAGGAAAGGGAGGAAAAAGAGAGAGACGGGGGAACTCAGGTACAAAAAAAAAATGGCAATGAATAAGTACCTATCAATAATAATTTAAATGTAAATGGATTAAATGCTCCAATCAAAAGACAGAATAGCGGAATGGATAAGAAAGCATGACCCACACATATGCTGCCTACAAGAGACCCACCTCAGGACAAAAGACCTAAACAGACTGAAAGTGAAGGACTGGAAACAAGTTTTCCAAGCAAATGGACAGGAAAAAAGAGCCAGGGAAGCAATACTCATATCAGACAAAATAGACTTCAAAAAAGGGCCATAAAGAGAGAACCAGAAGGACACGTCATAATACTCAAGGGAAGAATCCACCATGAAGACATAAACATTGTAAATATATATGCACCCAACACAGGAGCACCCAAATACATAAAGAAAATCTTGGAGGACTTCAAGAAAGACTTTGATAGCAACACAATTCTAGTAGGGGACTTCAACACCCCACTGTCAAAAATGGACAGATCCTCCAAACAAAATATCAGCAAAGACATTGTGGCACTGAACAATGCCCTAGAAGAAATGGACTTAACTGATATATATAGGGCCCTTCACCCCAAAGAAGCTAAATATACATTCTTTTCAAATGCACATGGAACATTTTCAAAAATAGACCATATGAT
>PVJI01030637.1:0-13965 GCA_004026765.1 Micronycteris hirsuta
ATAGAAAACATGTTTGAAAAAATAATGACAGAAAACTCCCCTAATGTGAAGAGGGGGAAATTCATGCAAGTTCAGGAAGCACACAGGGTCCCAATGAAGATGAACCCAAGAGGCTTACCCCAAGACACGTCATAAGTAAAATGCCATTTTAAAGACAAAGAGAGAATATTAAAGGCAGCAAGGGAGGAGCAGGAAGTGATATACAAGGGAGCTCTGATTAGGCTAACAGCTGATTTCTCAACAGAAATACTACCATCTAGAAGGGGATGACAAGAAATAGTCCAAGTAATAGTCCAGCACCGCTCCACAAACTGTGTCTTGCCGAGTGCCCTCCAACCGGCTCCGCCCCGCCTACTGGTCTGGATGAACGTATCTTCTTTAACTCCTTGGTTGTTGGACTTCCACTCACTTCAGTTTTCTGTCAGATCTGGCTGCTCTTGCCCTCCAAATTGCTTTTTTTCTCTTTTGGTTGTGCGAGGGGTAACAGTGCGTCCACCTATGCCTCCATCTTGGTCGTAAGTCTGCATTCTTTATTTCTGACTGGTCCTTTTTTTATGATTTCTATGGCTTTTTTCACGCTTTTCAGTATCCTTATAATAATTACTCTAAACTATCTATCTGATAAATTGCTTGCTTCCATTTCATCTGGTTCTTCTGGAGGATTTTCTTGTCTTTCATTTGGAGTCTGTTTCTCTGTCTTCCCATTTTTGCTGCTTCTTCAATTTTCAGCCTTAGTTGTTAAACCAATCAGCCATCAAATTGCTCAATTGTTAATCTAATCAAGCTGTTACCAGCAACCTGGCCTAACCACCACAGGGTGGGGCAGAATAATTCCTGTGGCCAGGGATTTTGCTTCCCTTCAGGCTGATGCTATTTGGAGGGGAGTGCTCTGCCTGAGAAAGATTGCTTCTCCAGTATGTGGAATGACTCAGCACAGGGATTCTGGCAGCAGTCCTCTCCCCAGACCCAGCAACCCCAGACTCTCCTCAAGTACAAATGTCTACTATACCCTCCCTTTGCTGGAGCCCAGGGTAAGTGGCTACAAAGGAAATTTTGTGCATTTTGGCCCTTAAAGAGGCTCTCTGAGTCTTTAGCTGTCTCTCCCCAGCAGACAGAAACCCTGTGACCTATCACAGTTGGATATTATCTGGGTTCCTTTCTGTCTGTGGTGCTGTAGGTGGGGGGGGGACCTTGGGGTTTAGACCCCACATTTCTCCAGAGAACCCCTCATCTATGGAAATATCCCTCTGAATCTTCAGCTGTCACATATGGGAACCCAGCCAGCCTTCTTACATCTCCACATTCTATACAAGTCTTGTGGTGAATTGGTTTCTTCTCTCTGTCGATGGCTATAGGCTTCTCTCCAGCTACTGTTCAGTTGGTTATTCAGGATGCTTTCTCTGCAATTTAATTGTAATTCCTGATTGGTCCTGGGAGGAGGTTAGTGTATCTTCCATTTACTCCTCCACTATCTCGGAACTCCCTTAAGGCAATTTTGTTAGATTGTATTGTGACAGCTGTCATATCCATGTGCAGTTTTAAAAAACTCACCAAAATTGGTGAATATTTTTTGTAGCCATTTCAATATTGAAAATGGAAGAAAATTCCCAACTTTTCAGCATATTATGCTTTATTATTTTGAGGTTATAGCACAACTGAAACACAAAAATAGATTTGTACAGTGTATGGAGAATGTCCTGTGACTGATCAAATGTGTCAAAAATGGTTTGCAAATTTTAGTACTAGAGATTTCTGACTGGACAATGAGCCACGGTGGAGTAGACCTGTTGAAGTTGAAAGTGATCAAATTGAGACATTAATTGAGAAGAATCAATATTATACCATACAGGGGATAGCCGACATATTCCAAATATCCAAATCAATATAGTTATTGGTGAAAATGAAAAATATGTATTTAGGGAAAAAACTAAATGGAAATTTTGGCCAATCCAATAAAAGCTTTCTAAAAAAATTTACTTGGAGTTGACTTTTGGCTGCCAAGTAGTCAGTAATTGGATCCAATGTGGTCCAATAAGACTAGTGCTGCAGGCCTGATGCAAGCATGGAGGGAGTAGGAGAAATAAATTCCTTGGTTTTTTTGTTCCCACCCTCTCACCTCCTCTTATGCTCTCCATCTGCCTAGTGGGACTGGATCCCAAGAGCAAGACATCTCAGTTGATACTTTCCTGGGTGATCAGCCTCCGGCAGACACAAAACAGGATAGAATAAAATGGAGAATAAAAATGGAGAGTAAATGCTGAAAAACTATCACCACAGGGAGTGATGTCTCTAGTTAAGTACTATAAAGGAAATATTTTATACTTATGCCCACATTTCCCTGCTGAAAAGAAGTTTATATCTGAATTCTATGGCTTTCTGAGAGCCTTCAAAAATGTTCCTTCAATCCTCTTCCTCAATCCATAACAATATTTTTATTTACCATTTTTTAAAACAAAAAGGGTTGTTCTGATATATGTGACACGAGATGATGTAAGCCATGCTTCTTGGGGATAGAATATGGTGCAAATCCAGGAATCCCTAATGCTCTTGGCACATGAGACAAAGTTTACAATGATTAGGAAGTACAGTGTAAACTGTGGTGTATTGTGGACCTATGAAGTTTATAAAATGAAGTTTGAACATACTTTAGGAAACTTAAGGAAGCTTCAGTGGAGGTTAAGTTGTTGACTTGTGAAGCTTTTGGTGTGGACCTGAGGAAGCTGAGTTCTATTTTCACCATACCCATTAATGTTGCCTTTTGAAATTCTTTAAATAGTGTTTCAAAATGTAATTTGGGTTGAAGTTACAAGTAGACCAACACAGTAGAGTGTTCCCTTTCATGTACTTTTCTATTCATGTACAAGTGTCTTTGGTCTTCAATTTGCCTTAGGAAAATGCGTGCAATTTTCTTTGATAAACTAAAAATCACAGCTCATACTGCTCTTCGGGGGGAAATCATAAGACTCCTGTAAGAACAGGTAAACAGAACTGTAACTTGTCAAAAGCACTAACATTTGAAAAATTAGAATTACAGTAATTGGATATATCTATTTTTAAGGGCTCCCGTGAAAATAATCTCCTCACATTACTTAACTCAAAAGGTTTTAATGTCTTAGCTCCAGTACTTTGGTTCTACCATGCAGAGTCAAATGTATATTCAAGACAGTGCAGTAGACCAAGTCTTGAGAAAAGCTAAAGAGAACAATCAATAGCCCTAGCCAGGTGGAAGGTGATGAATGGTAAGGGAGTCCACATGGAGCCTAAGTGGGACTTTAATGTCCCCCAAAATAGCAAAGAAGTAAGACATGATGGACATGACAACATGTGAATATATTTAATTCCTATTTAACTTTATGTGTTTGATATTTCTTTAATTGGCACTCCCCCCATAAAAACTTGCAAGTCTTAATTATTTTAGTTATTAAATAGTAAAAATATTTTTACCTTGGCCCTTCAGATGTTTTTCCTGAATGTTGTTATATATTAGCTGTACTCTTTTATAAATAGTACTCAAATAAAGTCTCACCAAAAATTAAAAAGAAAAATAAAAGGCTTGCTAAGACCTAAGCTTTAAAGAGACACTTACTTGATCATATTAAATGTGAGTCCCAAAATCTTCACAGGTATGGGACTTCTGGTTAAAGAGGGTTGAATAAAGCCATTTCTGCTTCACTTTTCATCATATGAAACCTGCTAAAATCTGCAGAAGCAACCACAAAAAAAATCAGAACAAAAGTTCACTTTTCACCACACATGACTATGTTTTCAACTCTCAGTGTCATGCTTTGAAGATTATCTGCTAAATATAATGATGCTGGAGACAAAATGAGGTAGAAGGCTTGTAGAAGGTGCTTAACCAGACCTTGGGCAAGATTCAGATCTCCCTGAAAGGAAGAATATTGGTGCTTAAATAGTCATTCACCAAGACAAGGAAAGTTGAAGAGTGCCTAGGAAAAGTGGGGAATGTCCACATGCAGACCACATTCTAAAACAGGTGGAGGTGAAGGAAGGTATACTCCGTTTGTCAATTCATGTTTTCAGCCTAACTTCTGGCTGAGAAGCCATTGAAAGTGATGTTGGAACAAGGAGAAACAGAAGAAGGAACAGTAATTGTGAGATATCAATGCAGAGAATTTGTGACAAAAGGAGATTACTGTGTACTGTGGGGATTCTTTCCACATGCGTGTAAACATGCATGTTCCAGAATGTACACGTTTTGAGTGCAGCTCCACGTGATTCCCGTGTGGACAAATGTGGATCATGTCTGTGGAATAGGAATTCTCTAATGGGAATTTGACAAAGATGTATCTTAAGAAATTCTCTGACTTGCTAGGCCTCTTCCTTCCAAAGTCCGGAAGCTTAAATTAATAAATCATTGCCTCAATGTTCTATGGTCCTAAAAGTTAACAGCCCTAGCTAGCTTACCCTCAATTTACCTGTCTCCTGTTTAATGTATGCCCTGGTCTTGTCTGCCATCAGACCTGAATTTACATCCTAATGCTCTGCTAATGAGTAAACCTATCCCTGTTCTGCTTAATCCCATGAATAATCAATCCAATGTAAATATGTCCCAAAGCCTCTAATAAAAACCCTGGCTAAGCCACCCACGAGGTCTTTTTCCCAAGATGGAGGTGGAGGGAAAGACCCGTGGCAGCCGGATTCTTATCTCCAAGTGTGTCTCTGGGTAAGATTGATTCACGCGATCGGGGCGGTCCCCCCCACGAATTGTGTGGGTTGAAATCCACGACAAATGGCACCTAGACATGGGGCCAGACAGGCCATCGCCAAAAGGACCATGCCCCTGACTTCAAGGTGGAGGTTTAGCGTGCAATAGTTCTGGTGAATAGGAACCAGACAGCCAAAAGAGAGTCGTCCGGAGTGGAATAGAATGAGAACCGGTACGAAAAAGATTTTTGGCCACGTTAATTTGGTAAGTAAAGAACGTTGCCACACAGATTCTAAGAAGCGGAATCTGTGTTGTTAGTAAAATAAGGTTTAAACAACAATGTTAGTTAATATCATTCAGCATATGCTTGGTGGAACAGGTAGCTTCCAAATCATTCACCAAGACGACTTCCAAACCAGCTCGTCTACCGCTTGCCAGCCAGAGCCCCAGCTCTTCTCTCCTCCTGGAGGCAGAGAAAAACCATGCTGGCACAAGATAGAGGAGCAGAGAGAGCGACAACTTAAGAAGTCCCATCAAGAAAATAGAAACAGTAACTTAAGGAATCCATAGCTTGAAAAATCCACTCCTCTGTCTCCCGAGCCAATTTTCTCCCAATAATTAGCCCTGGCTAAGCCTCGGGGACTCTCTCACTATTCCAGGTCTGCGCACTGCGTGGGATGGGAAGAGAAAGCCTGATTTTTTTTTCCATCTCTTTTGGCGGGGGCCGCATAGCAGCCCAGGCCCGCAAGCCACTCCCTCCGCCTCTCCCCGCCAGATGCCCGGCGTGGGCTACGCTCCTTCACAGTGGGGGGGCCCGCTGGCGGTCATGGTGGCGGGCACCAAGGCCAGGCCGATGCCTCACTGGCTAAAGGCGCTGGAGAATCTGCTAAGCACTGCACAGCTGCAGCACCTAGAAAAACAGCACTACAACGCCGCAGGCACCTCAGTGCTGGAGCCGCCATTATAGCTACCTAGCTGCTCCAGCAGTCAGGGTGGGGCAAACTCTGCCCCCCCCTACAAGTAATATGGCTGCTGCAAGCAAGAACTACCATAGCCAGAGACCCTGTCTGATGACGTCTCAGGGACGCGCCTCTAAGAAGGCTGAAAAACAAACCCAGCGTCAGCTTTTCTCCCTAGCAACTCAGCCTGTGCCTAGGTTCTATCAGCACACCTCCAAAAAACAAGTCAACTAAAAGTAATAAAACCAATCAGGCTTCCCCCATCTCTCAGAATTCACCCTAATCTCTGCATTTAACCCCAGAAAAAATTGTAATTGTTTTGGATTATTGGGACAATGTTTTAACCTAATTCAGATTCTTAAAAATACTAAATATTTTCCTAATATAGGGATTTTCTGCATTTAATTAAAAATATGTTACATAAAAATTAGAATGACATCAAGTAGCAAAAAATAACATTCTAAAGCTACCAATTATAATATAATTTACAAGTGCATCGTGCTGCTACTTTGGCTTTAAAAGACTCACGTTAGTTAGAGGCAATTAAAGCAAACATGCAGCGCAATTGTTTTTAATCAAGATTAAAATAATACAGTATATCTATACAGTCTTTAATAAAAATAATGGTTTAATATATCACCTCTATTCCTTGTATATTTAAAGCAGTCATGCCTAATACTAGGGTTTTAATAAATAAACCTCAAGGTCTCCCAGAAATCAACTTTACACCTAAACCAATACTGAAGTAAAAAATATGTATGAAACACTATCCTTTCTGAAATAAATACACAGATATTAAGTACAAAATTGTATGTATCTAAAGTTTACAATCATGTTTCTGAGTTACCTCTGAGTTTATTATTAAAATTAAGACTATTTCTATAAAATTTAAGTAAAATGTTAAAAAGGCATATTGCAAATGGATGAAACCTGTAATACCTTGTAGCAAGACTGCAAATTGTATGTGTTGTAAGAAAGGTCAAGTAAGTTATGGATGGTCAATGAAGAGAAAATTAGAAGGGTGGAAGAAAAGAAAGGTGTCGAGTTGTAGTGAAAGGAAGTAGGAAGGAATGAAGGAAAGAGTTGGACAAAGATTGGTGTTACCAGGTAGTGTGAAATGAGATGGGGAAGGGTAAGGCTTAACGGGCGTCCAAGTTAGAAAGAAAAGGTTTGTACAAGCATCCCATCAACCACTCAGGATTGTCTTTTAATAAGAAATTCAAGGTTATAGGTGAAAATGTGAATAATGCCTTCCTGAATACCCAGTATAACAGATATTTATAATAAACTGATATTACTTTATAAAATTGAGTTTAAGAATACTGGTTTGTGTCAGATAGTTAAAAGGCTTAAAAGGAATGTATCTTTTTCCAATCTAATTCCTCCTTGCACCAAAGCCGTGACTTTTTTATTATAAAAATGAAATATGGGTGTACAGTCTTCCGGAAAAAACTAGCCATTTTTTGCGGAAAACAAAACACCAATTTTTAACTCAGTTATTGGGGAAACTGGCTACCTACCCATGAAAAATTAACTAATCATAGTCACAAAAGCCCCTTGTCAAATAAATGTTTCACCAGAGGAATATGTCAGGTCCTGAAAACAATTCACAGACACTACGGGGGGCCAGCCGGTTCTTCCTCAGGCCCCCTCCTCCCACTCGCTGAGAAATTAGCAAGAGTAGTAAAAACTAGCCAACCTTCTTAAGGAATGTAACCTACAAATTAGTCATTTGTTAAAAGAAATTCACCAAACTTTTAATATTTCAAAGAAAAATAAAATCTATTACTTCTATTTATAATACACCCCTTAGTAAGTCAAATTAAAAAAAAGTTCTGCTCAAAAAACTAAACTTATTACAGCAATTTATACCTCTTCTCATGTTATTATTAAGACTAGAAAGGTTTATAAAAATGTAATTCTACATCTCTTTCAAGCCTTTTTCCTATTTACTGATAAGACAGTAAAAAAGGCCAGGAGTAGGTTTAATCTGGGGGGAAAGGGTATCTCTATGTCTTTTCCACAGAATACACAAGACCCCCTGGCTGCCCCAGGAAGCCACTGGCAGCCTGTCTCCGGTCTCCTGGCTGCATTCCAGCCCCTGAAGGAAAAACCCTGTGGACTCAAGGAAGAAACTCCAAAACCGCCACATTGCCAAATCCCCTCACATCACTAGGACACCTACTTTGGGTTGGGTAACAACACTCACCAGCCAGATAATTACTATCCTATTTACTGTCTTTAAGAAAATCTTATCAATTTATAGCTTATTCTATTTAACTAATAAAAGGGCATTCTCTGGCAATCAAGGTGCCAGATTCTAGCCAATAACAATACTATTATCTCAATATTCTCCCTATACTGTCTATAATTCTCTATAATTTTAATAGATATGAAATACAAGATCCATACAATATTTTACAGCTAAAAATTTAGGAATTAATCTGATGTTGTAATTTAATTATTAATCTACTCCTCAAAAATATCTTTTGAGGAAAAATCCAAAACTTAAGTAGGGATATATGATTAATATAGCATATAAATATATTTTCTAAAATATCATACAATTTATTCATTATGATTCTTAAGATATAATATTTTAATCATAGACCAGGTTACAAAAATCTTGTCTATATCCCAAATTTATACAGAATAATATCTATAATATTAGTCAATACTAGGTATCTACCACAACTTTTCCCAGATTAATATATAAATCTGATCTCTGCTCACCAACTTTGCCAGGGCTGCAATGATTTTTAATAATGAATAAAAATAAAATAGACACGGGTCTTATATGCAAAACCGATCACTTTGCATAAAACACCCAGGTTGTTCTTAAAATCTATAACTAATCTCTCAAGAAAAACTGGCCAAATTTCAGAGAGAATCAATTAATTATATATAATTACTCAAGCCCTTGGCATTTATTCATCTTTAACCAGAATTCCTTACAAACTTTAAACCCTATTTAATATAAGAAAAAAGGGGGAGAAGGTCAGAATATCTTCCCCAAAGATTTAAACACGATATTTTTACAATTTAAAAATTTTTTTGATTCACAATATTAGTCCAAGCAATCACCCCATACAATTCAAGCCCCTAGGCCCACACCTTAGCTAGGAAGAGAAGGGTCTGTTTCTGTTTTTTTTTTTTTTTTAAAGATTTTATTTCTTTATTTTCAGAGAGAGGAGAAGGGAGGGAGAAAGAGCAATGTATGGTTGCCTCTCACATGGCACCTGGCCCGCAACCCAGGCATGTGCCCCGACTGGGAATTGAAACGGGACCTTCTGGTTCCCAGCCCGCGCTCAATCCACTGAGCTACACCAGCCGGGCTGTTTCTGTTTTTACCACAGAAAAATCTCCAAAGCTGTGGACAAGAAAAACAAAGCCATGTGACAGAAGAAAGACTTCCCTAGCAGCAACCTAATTTCTCATCATCAATAGGGAATCTACTAATCCAGGATTCTCCAAGCTACACATCAAATATCCTTGCTACTAATCTAAAAGGACAGATTGATAGACTGCAATTGGAATTACATCAGTGGTTGCAGGACATCCAATGCCTGTCTGAACAGAAAATATTTGAAGGCCTCTGTGACCATTTCAGCTGGCTAAATCCCCAGACTTGGTTTAATAATTTTAATCTGGAAATATGGGTCTTCATAGCCACTGGTTGTTTACTAATTATGTTTATAATCTGTATGCTTCGCTACATATGTAAATTATTCTCTCAAGGTTGTGAAAGGGACCAGCAAGTAGCAAATCTTATCAAGCCAATCCAGCTTCTAAATTCTCGTAAGAAAAATAAGGGGAGATATAAAAATTCTTTTCACACGCATGAAGAATCATAGCACCGGGAAATCACACGTGTCAGAGCACAGCTCCACATGATTCCCATGCGGGCTGGTGTGATCCATGCCTGTGGAAAAGGATTTCAAAAGAAAAGAGGGGGAGATGTGGGAATTCTTTCCACATGCATGTAAACATGCATGTTCTGGAATTTACGTGTTTTGAGCGCAGCTCCGTGTGATTCCCATGTGGACGAGTGTGGATCATGTCTGTGGAATAGGAATTCTCTAATGGGAATTTGACAAAGATGTATCTTAAGAAATTCTCTGACTTGCTAGGCCTCTTCCTTCCAAAGTCCAGAGCTTAAATTAATAAATCACTGCCTCAATGATCTATGGTCCTAAAAGTTAACAGCCCTAGCTAGCTTACCCTCAATTTACCTGTCTCCTGTTTAATGTATGCCCTGGTCTTGTCTGCCACCAGACCTGAATTTACATCCTAATGCTCTGCTAATGAGTAAACCTATCCCTGTTCTGCTTAATCCCATGAATAATCAATCCAATGTAAATATGTCCCAAAGCCTCTAATAAAAACCCCGGCTAAGCTACCCACCAGGTCTTTTTCCCAAGATGGAGGTGGAGGGAAAGACCCGTGGCAGCCGGATTCTTATCTCCAAGTGTGTCTCTGGGTAAGATTGATTCACACGATCGGGGCAGTCCCCCCCACAGATTTTCCGGGTCGAAATCCGCAACAGTGCACCACACTGATTCATATACAAGCATACTGGATATGATAGGTAAGGAGATATTTTACCAGGACAAAGGAAAACTGTTCCTCATTCCAACTTCAGACACATCTACCTCCTGCTACCCATCTACCCTTTGCATCCCTCCACATCCAGCAGCAATTCTCTACTGTATTGGGCTTCTTTTAGCTCTCTAAGTTTGTTCCTCTATTTTAAGAATTTCATAGGTTTTAAACAAGTAAATTCTTTTTTAAAATATAATGTCAGATGAAGAATATTAAAAGTAATTAATACTTAGAGAAGACAGAAGAAATTATTGATGACTGAAATTATACTGATTCCATAATTTTTAATTCTGTTGAATATATAATGTATAACTTGTTTGCATTTATGTTATATATTATGTACACATATGTTATATCTAATATATACACATATTATATACATATATATGTGCATTTGTTATATATTATGGGTATATATGTTTGCACATATATTTTACATTATATATGTATATTATATACAAGATATAATTCATGTATAGTATATGAAATATTATAAGTTACATATAATATGTAATATGTGTATGTTGTGAATATATGATTTATTTTATGTCATATAACATATAATATCACATACACAGAGAGTGAGAAAAAGGAGAAAGAAAGACAGAGGACATAAAGAGAGGTCCCTCCTCCCCAGTGGTATTTGGGACAGTGATACTGGAGGGAGGGAGGGATGATTCCTTCACTGCTCAAATTCTGATTCATCACTCTGAGATGTCTACATTTGCATTTAGAGTCTTGACTAATAGCCACTGAGCTTTCTTAATTTTGTTGATTTGTGCCTTTTGTTCTTTTTCCTGGGGTAGAATCCAACCTGAAAAAGGGTCTTCTTTCATTTGTTCAAATATACATCCCCTCAATTTCATATTAACCATCTCATATCAAAAGGCTTTTGACAGAGGCTTTTCTGTCATCATTTATGACCTCAAGGCCAATATTAGAAAATAACATTGTCTTTCCCTACATCTCAACTGATCTTCATTTTCTCTTACTTCATAGAATTATAAATTATTTGAGCCCAAAGGAAAGGAAGGAGAGGGATGGGTTAATATTACGGAGCTCTATTTATGTAGCATGCCATGTCACATTTCTCATTTCACTTAGTATTAAAAACATTTTCTTCAAGATAGACATCATTGTCTACATTTCAAAGATGATATAATTAAGCTTAAATGACTTTAATAGCTTGCATAAGGAGTCTGAGCTAATCCTCGGTGAGCCTGAGATTCCAGTTGTGACTATAGACTCTGAAGACTTACTGCATCCACCACAGTGTGCAATTCCAGCTAAGAATATCTTACATATCAGAAAGACGAGGCCCAGAGTGAAAACTAATTCACAAGGCTAATTAGGTATGAAACTGAGCTAAGTTTCCTGAATCTTTTCTCAGTGTTTTTGTACAAACCAAGCTTCCTGTTCCCCACAGCAGGTATAGGTAGGGCCAAGCCCTGCACTGGCTGCACAGAGCACAAGTGCTTGCTTGTATTGAACCATGAAGCTCCCCTGGCTTCTCTTCTTTGTATTTTTAATTTTCAGGTCATTCTTGTTTGTGTCTATCTACACAGTTCCTGAGTGCAGTGGTCGTTCCCTGACTAGGATCTTTTGAAAGATCTCACCATTACAGACCAATTGAAGGTAAGAGTTAACACTCCCTTATAACCTACCAACCAGGAAAGTTTAAAATCAGTCCCCAGACCAAAGTTTGCCACATATACAGATATTAACTAGAGTGTGAAAATGAAATCTCACTGAAAGTTTCTTTGAAAATAAATGTTACAATATCCTCATTGCGTATTACAGGGAATCATCTCTTAGAATCTCATGACCAAGAGTCTTCTAAACTAACAGCAAGGCATTAGCTCATTTATGAATCAAACCTTCATTGTTAACTCAAAAGTACATTGTGGCAGTGATTTCCACACTCGTGTTAACACGTAATCATGAGAATTTACACGTTTTGAGTGCAGCTCTGTGTAATTGCCGTGTAGACAAGTGTGGATCATATCTGTGGAATGGGAATTCTCTAATAGGAATTTGGCAAAGATATATCTTAAAAAATTCTGGCTTGCTGTGCCCTGCATATTACATTACCTTGGTCCTATCTGCCACCGGACCTGAATTTACATCCTAATGCCCTGCTAATGAGTAAAACTATGCCTGTTCTGCTTAATCCCATGAATAATCAATCCAATGTAAATATGTCCTAATGCCTCTAATAAAAACCCTGGCTAAGCGACCCACGAGGTCTTTTTCCCAAGATGGAGGTGGTGGGAAAGACCCGTGGCTGCCGGATTCTCATCTCCAAGCGTGTCTCTGGGTAAGATTGATTCACGCGATCGGGGCGGTCCCCCCACAGATTTTGCGGGTCAAAATCCGTGACAAATGGCTCCCAGACACGGGGCCAAACAGGCCCTTGAGGCAAAAGGACCATACCCCCCACTTCAAGGTGGAGGTTGCACACAATAATTCTGGGAAATAAGGAACTCGACGGCCAGGAGTCGTCTGGAGTGGGATAGGGGTAAGAACCAGTATGAAAAACGTTTTTGGCCACGCAAATTTAATTAATAAATTTTTATTAGGTAATTATAAGGAAAGGATCACTTTTCTTCTCTCTCAGGCATCCTCGTCGAATGCATGAGGAGAGTGAGAACCGAGGTCCTTTCATTTAAGCAGCTTTAGCGGCAAAAGTCTGGCAGGCTTAACTGCGAAAACTGAATCTTCCAGCCCTTTTCTCTCCTAACTTGGTCCTCTCCACGCAGTGGTGGGAGACTCCACGGTGCGTGCGGACGGGGTTGGGGAGGAGCAGAGAAAGGGCAGCGAGCAGAGAGAGCGCACAGCTTGAGAGGTTGGGCCGCATGGGACTTGCAAAGAAAAAACTTTCTGTCGTTGGTTGGGATTGTTCAGCACATACTTAGTAAGAGAGGCTTGGAACTTCCAACCCAGCTAATCTGCCACTTGCCAGCCAGAGCCCCAGCTCCTCTCTTCTCCTGGAGACAGAGAAAAACCATGGTGGCGCAAGTTAGAGGAGAAGCAGAGAGAGCGGCAACTTAAGTAGTCCCATCAAGAAAATAGAAACAGTAACTTAAGGAATCCATAGCTTGAAAAATCCACTCCTCTGTCTCCTGAGCCAATTCTCCCCCAATAATTAGCCCTGGCTAAGCCTTGGAGACTCTCTCTCACTATCCCAGGTCCGCACGCTGAGCGGGAAAGAGAGAGAAAGGGCCTGATTTCTTTTTCATCTCTTTTAACAAAGAAAGGCTGGGAAACGGCTCCACAAAGCAGCGGTGGGGGCGGGAAACCTTAACCTAGCATGTGCATAGGGAAGTAGCCCCATTCGGACCGCCCCCTGCCTACAATTAAAATGGCCACTGCAAGCTAGAACTACAAAACCGGAGGCCATATCTAATGATGTCATAAAGACGCGCCTCCAAATAAGCCAATAGAACTGAGAAACCCAGCATCAGGTCTATCTCCCTGGCAACTCCGGAAAGGAGGCCAGAATTAAAAGCTCCTGTTACTGCCTCACCTAATAGGCAAAAACAATGATTAAATCTTTAAAAATACTTCAAATAAAACCAATCAGGCTTCCCCCATCTCTCAGAATTAAGTAGTTAATAATCTAAACTAAAGTTTTAAAAATTGTAATTCTTTTGAATTATTTGGACAATATTTTAACCTAATTCAGATTTTTAAAAATACTAAATATTTTCCTAATATAAGAATTTTCTCCATTTAATT
>PVJI01030638.1:0-13965 GCA_004026765.1 Micronycteris hirsuta
TCAGAGTCCATAGTACATAGAGAAACGTTTTAGACAGAAAGATAGATAGCTAAGTTAGATATCACAAAGGATTTCTAAATGTCTGATTTATAGCTCTCTTGGTCAAAACAATCTTTGTTTAAAACATAACTGAATCTATGGAAACTTTCGTGTTTTTCCTGGTTACCTTGGTATTGATTTTTTTGCTTTACCTAACTACGAATGTTAATCACTCCCAAAAATGAAAGTATAAAAACCTTGCTTGTACTTGCAATAAACGGAACAGAGCCTCACGATCCTTTGAGACGTGTTGTCGTCTGTTACCCATTTTCGCCTACGCCTTGCGCACCTCGGAGACCCCTGACCCAGCTGCGGCCGGCCCGCAGCAGGTCTTATAGATTCAAGGAATGAGATTCTGTCACTTAATGAGTTTGGAAGCAGATTGCTCTCAGAGATGCCCCATACGAGCCTTGGAAGATGGAGAGCAGGTAACCTAGCTATGCCAGCAAGACTTCTGACATACATAATGTGACATAGCCATATGTTTAGACCACTGAATTTGTGGTAATTTGTTATAAAAGCAATAGAAACTTAACTTCACATGTTTTAATTTTTCTTCTCCTTATATTAAACAAATTCCCAATGCCTTCATTTGGGTTTCCCTTTTATTTTATTTTTGAGTATTACATATTTCAATGGAAAAAGGAACTTTTACCAAGGCCACTTTGCAGCGCATTGTGCCTGCTAAATTTAGAACCTAGATACTGACTGTCATTATGAAATGATGTTAAAAGAATTGTGTCTGGAAAATAATTTCAACA
Source organism: Micronycteris hirsuta (assembly GCA_004026765.1). Taxonomy (NCBI): domain Eukaryota; kingdom Metazoa; phylum Chordata; class Mammalia; order Chiroptera; family Phyllostomidae; genus Micronycteris; species Micronycteris hirsuta. The sequence goes on from PVJI01030638.1 coordinate 801, forward strand.
TACCATTCCTGCTCCTTTGTGTTCTTTTGTTATCAGCAAAGGGATCCTTCAACCTTCGTCTCACGGGTACTTAGAAGGCAAGGCACACTTCACCACGAAAATGATGCAGTAACAACGGGAAAAGCTAATGCAAATTAGGAGCTGAGATGTACAGTAAAAGCAGTCAACTTATTAACAGCCGTGGTGGCTCAACATACATGAATCAGAAATTGTGTAAAACTGAAGATAAAATATTTTGACAAACATTCTAAGGAAGATATAGGTACTTGGGAAATTATCATGCTCTTTGTAGGCCAAGCAAAGTAAGTGTAATTTATGTGAAAAGCTTATTCATAGTAATTTTTTGTATAAAGCAGAATAATTTGTATAAAAATTAATGTGTACTCAAATGAAAAAAAACATAGTACTGATAAAGTGGCTATAAGTTATGGGTTAAAAATCATCTTTATAAGCTAAAAATTTGACATAAGAATATGATTATACTGGTAGAACTGTGACTCAAACTTTGAATTAATTGATGTTTATCTCATGAACTCTTTCCTTTGTAAAGTATTAATGTTCTATTGATGCCTCAGAGTGCCCAAGTATACTTTTGTTGAATAAATACTTACTGTGAGGGAAAGCTTTTCAAACTGTCTTCTTAAGGATTTGAAGGCAGCAATGGTTATGTGAATAGTTGTGGCCTCTTTAGCTGATTGTGTTTTATGCAAATGATGAATAGATAGCCTATTTGCTTCTTCACTTATTTGTAGTTTAAAGCATCTTGTTTCTGGCCTCCATATTTGGGAGGTAAAATCTTTCTCAATTTAGGTTTAAAGGCATTGTACTAAGCTAATTTTAAGAGATCTCTTTCATTCAGATGTGACCAAAGTCTATTCCATTATTCCTAAAGAAAGTTTCTCAAATATGCTAAACCTTTTTCTGTATTCTGGCTTGTGCGGAGAGGATGCCATTGGTTCTGGGAGATAAATTCCTGGCTTTCATACATGACAGCTAGTTTAATGCATAGTAAAACAACTACTGTGACTACTCATTTTGTTCCTAAGTATAACCATAAGAATTTTCTGTGACAGAATCATTTCAGAGAAATATGTCATTTTATTGATAGGTATTCCAGAGGGTATTAAACAAATCTGTGTATCTATTTCTCACCTAAAATAAGAGTTAAGAAAACTTGCTTCCTATATTTGCTCTATATTACTTTATTCTCATAAATTCATATTAGTGATTCAGAAACTTTATGCTTGAAAATTCACTTCATTCCTAAATGAAAGGAAGAACATTGAGAAGAATAATCAGCGATGATAGAATTTTGTTAAAAAGCTATTGTGTCTTCAGACGCATCTGTGACTGCAGGAATAATGTGTTGCAAGATAACTAAATTGCTGAAAGCATATAATAACCAGCATAAAGATAGTTATTTAATACTATATTTTTCTATTAGTTTTATAGACAAAAGGTCTAAGTTACCTTCTCTCATGTAAAACTGGCTAAAATATATTTCTCCATGAAATTATTCTTACTTAACTATTTTCCCCCCGCAATTTCTTTCTTAATAGGCTGCAGAAATGTTACTGTTTTCTGTAACTATTCCTCTATAAAGCACTAAAGAATACTGCAGCATGGAGATGTTTCAAAAGCCTGAGGTTTGCTCACAAATAGACTATAATACATAAGATTTCATTGAGATCACATATTAGAGAGCAGAAGCAAAATAATCATATCTATGTTATTATCACATAAATATTTAAAAATACATTAATTATGCTTTAAAAAGTTTTTTAAACTGACATTTGAAGATTCTTTTCATTGAACACCCTGAGAACCACTTAAAATTACCACTTAGAAGCACAGATTCGAGTGTTTTATTCTATGCTGATTCATCTTGAATGGTACCACAGTTACAGCTGTCAGTGACAGAACTCTTTTAATGGATTCTACATTCAACTGGAAAATGTTTGTAGGCTAGAAATATGCAGCTTAGTTCATGGTTTAGAGAATATTACACTGTGGTTGCAACAACATTAATCTTTACTTCCTCATGTGCATACCTCTGTTGTTTAGATTAAATTGATGAATTTGGTTTACATGAAAAGCCTAAAGGTATAATTAAGTATTTTCTGTCCCTACTGTCTCAATGGAATAATACTGGCTGTCAGCGTGAGTTTAGACTTCCATTTGCCGTTATAGTATTGTTTGTTCACCCTTAATCCTAAATGACAGCCTGAGCAGAAAGTGAGAAAAAAAAGGAGCTTTGTCAGATTGTGTAGAAGTGTTATAATCCATTAGACAGCAAGGTTTCATAATTTATATTTCACTGTACATTACTAATTTGCACATTTCTCTCTTCGTGTTATAAATCAAGGTTAGAATTAAAGCAGGCTCACAGGAAAGAGAAGAGTCTAAGTGTTAACAATAACACCTAACAATGTTAGAGGATCTTTGATAATTAGAGAAAAACATATTGTTCTTAAAAGAAATATGTTAAACTTGCCATGTGCAACTTTGCTTTTTAAGAAAGTCTTTTCTTTTGTGCCCCACCTATTCTGTCCCTCTTGGAGTTCGGAGACTGAAAAGAGATTTATTAATATACACATTAGCATTAAAGGGCAGTTAACATCATCGTTAATGTCACAGCTCGGGGTTTGGAGAATTGGAGTGTAGTATCTTATCACGTTGCCAAAAAGAAGAGTAGAACAAAAGCATTTCAGCAGTAATCCTGATTATTTACCTATCTCTCCAAAGGCACATGAAATGGTAAAAACAACCTTTTCATCAAGATCAATCTGCCATGGATGACATATTGTTTTGTAGGCTACTTTTTCCTAGTTTGATGTTTAGACAATGCTATAGAATGTTCAGAGTTTTTTTAGTAATTGCATTTTACACAAAGTGTTGTTCTGCCTTTTCTCGAGGAGTTTGATGTGCCATAGTTTTACAAAAAATAATTATTTCATCTGTAGTTTCAAAAACATTTAAAATGTAACATAAATAATAAATAATCAGACTACTGGCTATGTAATTCTGACCATAATGTTTACATTAATATAAAGTATCTAGACATCGTTAACAGAAAGAGGACCTAGAGATAACATTCTCTATTGGTACTTATACTTGACTAGTTGAAACTCATAAGCTGACAAAAATTTAGCACCTGATAATCTTCTACAGCAAACGTTAATTTTCACAAATTTGAACTGATTAGAAGTAATATTAGACTAGTCTGAATTTATATAAAGCTAGATACCTACATGTGTATATGTGGGTGTATAAAATATTGAGTATCCATAGATATATTTTATTTGGATTATCCAGTCAACAATAAAGTGAGAGAGTGATATAGAAATTAAACAAAAATTAACCAAGCTACCACAGGATTGGCTTTAATCTGCATGCTAATCTGTTTTGTATTCTGTTGTTTATATGGATATGATTGATGTAAATTATGTCAAATTTTTTATTCCCTTGGAAGGTTTAAAAATTGTCTCAACAATCATATTTATATACTCAATTTGTTATAGTTTTTTTCATGGCTAAAATAAGACAAAAATACTAAATTGTACTTAAATATACTAATTATATATTCTCTGAGCTCACTTCTGTGAAAGAAGGGAGTGGACTAGTTACCTCAGAGAATATATAATCAATATATTAATTGTATTAATACATATATTAATTGTATTATAAAATTGTTATAATTAATGGTATAAACATGTGTCCATGGTGTTGTAATCGTGTGTGTGTGTGTGTGTTCTTGCCTTTGTTTTGAATGCTGCTGTTTTTGGTCAAACTTTTTATACTGTGTATCATGAACTTTGTCTTAGTTTACGTAATTAATTTTGAGCATAATTCAGTTTCCGTTTGCGGTTCTGATACTTTTCCTATGTGAATAAAGAATATCTCTTTTAGCAAAAGCCCATGTTAGCTTTGACTCAGGATATTTGATCCTGTTGCAATGTAATGTCCATGTCATACCATTGGAAGTCGGACTGCAGGCAGATATTATATCTCTTCTCTTCTTTTTGCAGATGTATTCTTCCTTGTAATATAGTTCTAACTTTTCCTAGTTTATAAAGAGTAGTTTTGTAAAAGGTCCTTATAAAATTTCTACAAGAATCAATCAATGAATGTATAAGTGTAACAACAGATGGTTTCTCTCTCTCTCTCAAACAAATAAGTAATGATAAATAAATTTTTAAAAATTTCTATGCACCTTCATATTTTAAGCAGATGACATCCCAAATGACATCCTGAGGATGCCCTACCTTAATCTGTAAATTCTGTGAATCTGATGAGGTATCACCCTTAAAATAGGCAGAGTATATGAATAATCTAGGTTGACCCAGATTATCAAATGATCCCTTAAAAGAAGAGAGTGTTCTTAGGCTAATGGCAGAAGAAAAAGAAGCCAGAGAGATTTAAAGTATCAACGTAATTCACATATCATCTTTGGTTTGAAAATGGGGGCGAGAGTCTGGATGAGAAGGAAAGTAAGCTGGTGAGAGAAAGGATCATCAATTGTATAACCACAAAGCACTGAATTTTGCCAACAATCAACATGAACTTGGAAGCAGATTTCCCTCCAGTCTCCATGTAAGAACCAAGCATAAATTGTCTTTAATCAGTTCTGCATTTCTCCTTTTTATCTGCCCATCTTTTCCCTAGTGAACTGCCAGTGTTAAGAAAAAGATGGATCACTTTTTGTGTTCCAAAGTGAGATCATGTTCTCTTGATGCTATATTTTGGGTCCTCAGAACAGTTCATATATTGAAATCCTCATAACTATTGTGATGGTGTTAGGAGGTGGGGCATTAGGGAGGTAATTAGGTCCTGAGAGCAGAGTATTCAGTAATAAGACTCAGTGCCATTGTAAAAGAGACCCTTCCCCCTTCCACAGTGTGGGAATAGGGCCAGAAGACAGACACCCATGAACCTGAAAGCACGTTCCCACCAGCCAGCGAATCTGCCAACACCTCGAGTTTGGACTTCCAAGCCTCCAAAATTGTGCAACAGAAATTTGTGTTGTTTTTAAGCCACTAGTCTATGGTATTTAGTTATAGCAGCCCAGACAAAGTAAGACACTTGCAAATAAGCTGTGCCTTACAAAGAATATTTAGATGTATTGAGTCAGAAAATACAAATGTAAATAAATACCTGGATCATGCTCCTTTTGTACAACCAGAAGAGTTTTCTCTGAACATGAGCCATTTTCTTCAACTTCAATGAAACTTCAAAATATATTAGTGTTGGGAATTTCAGTTTCAATTGAAGGAAAACTTGCTTCAAGTGTTTTAACAAATTTTTTGCTAAATTTCAGTTGACACAGTGTGAAAAAAACTAAATTGCTTGAGGACACTTGAAGTTTATGTGATCTAATTTACACATCTCATTCTGGCAAGAGTTATATATTATAATCAAATCCACTTGGGATTAGGTTGATGACACTTTTATTATTTGTCTACTCAAAATGTGTATAATAGTCTCATCATTTATTGAAATTTTCTGTATTGTGTATATTCTAAATGCATATACATAATAAAACATATAGATTCATACCCATAATACATTAAGCAATACATGATTACCAACAGTAAGTCAGCAATGGTGCTACTAAAATATTGGTATTTCTAAAGTTTGATGACAAATTAAATGACGTGCTAAATTAGTGTAGTAGTTCATTCTATCACTAATTATTAAAAATAGATCACATTATACATTAACAAACCCTATGCTTCCACAAAATTACAATTGGAAAGTAATCACAATTTAAGGACAAGACTCACATTGGATTAAATTTCCTCACAGTCCAACCTGTTTTCTCCATTAATAAATTATACCTAGATTTATTTTTCCATTTTTCCCTATGTATTTTTAATTTTCTTCCTTAGAAAAATCTTAGAAGGCTGCTAATTTACTTCTGTCATTTTGAAATTCCAATTATCATCTACTAAGCACCTTAATGAATGGATAGATATCAGTTTTCCTTAGAAGACTCTGAAAGACTCCATATCCTATCACTCTTACCTTTCATCTGCTGGTAACATCCAAATGCTACATATATATGCACATAAGTATACATTTTGTTTATTTTTGCAATTGTACTCAGATGAGAGTTACTTGGGTTTTTAAAAAATATTGAAATATTTTTATATACATCATTGTATAAGTTTAAGATGGACAACATATTGATTTGATACATTTATATTTTGCAGTTAACACCTCTATCACATCACAGAATAATCATTTTTTATGGCAATAACAATTAAGATCTAGTTTCTTAGTCTAATAATAGACAGGGGGGAGGGGGGAGGGGACAATGGGGAGAAGGGTTCTGAACAATTCAGAAATCTGTATTGATTTCTGAAATCAATACAGAAATCAATCATTCTGTATTGATTTCAGGTGTGCAGCATAGTGGTCAGACAATCACATACTTTACAAAGTGTTTCCCCCGATATTTCCATTACCCACCTGACACCACTCATAGTTACTGGGTTTTTTTTTTTCCTGAAGTTCATTTTGTTCTCAGAAAAATCATCACAAAATTTATCAATATAAAATGGATATTTGTGAAAAAATTACTTAACTCATCAATTTATGAGGAAATCATCAAGATGTCAAAATGGTTAAAGGATAATCGAAAGAATCAGCACATATAGGTGATTATAAAAGCCAACCTACATTTGTTAATAAATGCAAAATTGGTCAATAACTACAGGGAAATGACTAGTTGAATTTACACTGGAGAAAATTACTTTGAATCTACATGGACAGTGTTCATTTGAATTATTAGTTTGCCACTACTTATAGAGTTATAAATGCAGTCAAAAACAATTAAATGTACAAATGTCCATAAAATCATAGAAGTGGGACCTAGCCAATAGTCAGGATTCCATGAAAAGTATACCCAGTAATATTTTCTGCCAATTTGAAAATATTGTAAACCTTGTCCTGGGTCCACAGAAAATAATGTCTCAGGAAGACTTTATAGAACTTTTATGAGGTATTATAGATTTTTAATTTTTTCATTGCCATTAACTACATCAATTATAGTTTTCCCCATACATGGTAAACTATAAAGCAAATTATTAAAAAGAAATGTCAGAATAACATTAAAAATAAAAAGATAGCCATATGCTACTACACTAACTTAACCAAATACCAAAATTATGGTTACAGAGAGGCAGAATATGTTGAAGAATAGTTCTACTAGCTGGAATAATATGATTCAAGTAGCATAATGCCCACAGGATAACATAATCTATATCACTTGATGAATTAATTTTGTTTGTTTTTAATGTTAAACTTCAAACCACATTTTTTAAAAACCTTTACTTATATCCTAGGGTGAGTCAGTCTCCCCTGTAAGAGAAATCTGGAGCATATGAGTGGAAATGAGTTTTTCAGAAATTTTACTTTAAGGGTGTCTACAGTTGTCTGGCTCCCTACTGAGGAGAACTGGAAAGGAGTAGGTACTTCGTTCTAACCTGCTGACTCAGGATATCACCCACTGTGCTACTACAAGGGATAAAAAGACTCCAACTGTGTGTCAGCAGGGAGAAAAGTCACTTTGGTGAGAAAGTTCAAATCTTGGGCACGGTAATGAAAAATGTCACATTTAAGCTTTCCCTTGTGTAATAGATACTACAGGTTTGCTAAAGCCACCTCAAGTGAAACTATTTTTGCTTAAAGATTCATTCTCCCCACACACACAAAAGAGAAATATTAAACCAAATAAAATAATACATGTATGTCAGAAAAATTCCTTAAGAACATGTATAAAGGACATATGGACAAAGCCAAAGGGGGTAGGTTCAAGGGTGGGAGGCGTGGATGAGTGGGGTGGAGGACTGAGGTGGGGTGAAAATGGAAACAACTGTACTTGAACAACAATGAGAAAAAGAAGAAAAATTCCTTGAGAACAAACATATCCTACATTAAACTAAGGGCGATGTCTCTTCAAGTGGTTCAAGGACCACTTTTCATAAATTCTCTGAAATCATGTTTGAAATATGCGCTCCTGGATCACATTTTGTCTCAATGAATTAAACTCCTGATCTTTTTTTCTATGGTTTATGTTTTTTTAAGATTCTACATGTAAGTGGGATACAGTATTCATCTTTCTCTGACTTATTTTCCTTAGGATAATTCCCTCAAGGTCCATCCATGTTGTTATGAATGACAGGATTTTAGTATTTAATAGTATATAATATAGTATATACTAAAAGTATTCCCTTGCAGATACGGCTCCAGTATTTGTGAAAGACCCAGAGTGTCTGTAAGATGCCAACAAAGTAAAGACAGGTTCCAGTGTGGTCACTGACACATATTTCCTAGACGCACAGAGTGGGCTGATGCCCTTAGAAAACATTTCAACACAAAGGTTAGTAATGAATTACTTCTACGTTCCTGTTTACACAGATTAACATCCATTCTATGCATTCTAAACATTACTTTGAAATAATTAATTTGAATTTTAATACATTATTTTACAAAAACCTCAAGCTGTTCCCATGTATTAATTTATTGAGTATTCACAATGTAAATATTTTTAGATATTTTATTACTCTCACAGAAACATAAGGGTAGCACAATTAATTCCCTAAGTTACAGAGCAAATGGTTAATGAGTTAGGACTAAAAGGATTTAGACATGTTTTACTCCTAAACTAATTGCCCTACCATTATCTAATGTTATGAAGAATCCCCAGGAAATACAAGCAGGTAGATTATTCAGGGAAAGCCATTCTTCAAAGAACAATTGAATAATTACCCAGAGTAATTAAGTCAGCTACAACTATAGATATTGTTAAAGTATTTTGGAAACAAATACTCTATACATACCACTATATTCGTTATTACATTTCTTATCAAAATATTTCCAACACAAAACATAACATCAAGTTATATGGATAGATTATAAATTAGTACTTTAATATCACTTGATTGATATGGTGTGATGTAGTTATTAAGAATCTAAGTGAAAAGTCAGAAGTGAAAGTGGAGACCTAGACTGGGACCAAAGGATGAAAGACCTGATATAGCAAACTAAGAATTGCTAATTTTATTCTGTTATTAGAAAGATTAATGTTCTAATGTAAACAAACATATTTCCATGTCTGCTTCAATGACTTTCCCAAGCAGTGTATATGTTGTACTTACCTAAATTATCTAATTTGATCTTTAGATCAACTCAAGTCAATTTCTGATTGCATAGTCAGGTAGACCATCTTAAGGCAATACAACCTATCATTCATGTTATCTCAAGATCTAAGTACAAATCTGGGTTACTGTTTTGACGTAAAAATGATAACATTTTTCAGTGTAAGTCTAATTTCTGCATGATAAATTATTTCAAATTAGTTTCAGATAATTTCTTTGTCAAGATTCCCACACAGGTATCTACTCTCAATCTTTACAGCTCATTGAGGTATTTCAATTTACATTTGGTTCATAGAACAAAAAATAATAATTACAGTTGTTAAATGTTAAATGTTTTGTTGATAAAATTTGTGAGTTTTTTCTCAAATCATATGAAAGTATAGCATTTTGAAAAATTTTAACAAAAATCTTAAATAGAAAATAACTTGAAAACTATCTTACTTGTGAGATTTTTTTATACAAGTATACATATTTTTCCATTATTTAGATGACTTTTCCATGTCAAAAAAATTTAATACAACAGCCCTGGCTGGTGTAACTCAGTCGACTGAGCACAGGCTGGGAACCAAAGGGTCCCAGTTTGATTCCCAGTCAGGACACATGCCTGGGTTGCGGGCCAGGTCCCCAGTGAGGGCCATGTGAGGAGCAACCATACATTGCTGTTTCTCTCCCTCTCTGTCTCCCTCCCTTCCCCTCTCTCTAATAATAAATAAATAAAATCTTAAAAAAAGCAATACAACGTATTCTCCAAATGATGTACTTTTGGATGTTTATTAAGAAATAATTCATATACCATAAAACCCATCCTTTAAAGACTACAAGTTGCACCCCTGGCTAGTGTGGGTCAGTGGACTAAGTGCTGGCCTGAGAATGAAAAGGTTGCTGGTTTGATTCCCAGTCAGGGCACATGCTTGGGTTGCAGGCTAGGCTCCCAGCAAGTGGTGCTCGAGAGAAGCAATGGATATTTCTCTCCCTCTCTTCCTCCCTCCCTTCCCCTCTCTAAAAATAAAATATATATATATATTTTTAAAAAAGGGTACAATTTATTGTATTTAGTATATTCACAAGTTCATGCAACCATCACCAATATCTAATTCCAGGTATGCACTGTTAAAACTTGAAAATACATGATAATAAACACATGTAAAATATTAGTTTGATTCACATGTACTTGCAATATTATTTTATAATCAATTCTAAATCATTTATATACCTTTTAAAATTGAAGAAAATATTTTAAAGACAATTAGAGAATAAGACATAACTGATTATTTTTCTGAGTTCTCACACTTGTAAATATAGGTCTGGTACAGATAATTATCAAATATTGACTGCACTTTCTATTGTATTTATACAATTGGTATTTGTCAGAGCTGAAGAAGGGTAGCTTTCGAAATATCCCCAAGGGATTTAAGTCTAAACTTCAAACTCCTTAATCTTGTTTACAAGGCCCTGTTTTAACTTTTTCTCATTATTTCTCATCATTCCAAACTGTATTTAAATATCTTTCAATGCCTCAAATATATTTAGTTTCATATGGTAATCTTGCCTTTCTTTTGTTGTTTATATTATTTTGTGGTACTGTTGCTTTGCTCTTTGTTTTGTCTCAGTTGAACAGAAGCATGTTTGTTGGTACTCCTCAGTTCAAGATACACTATCATCATAAATCTGTATATGGTCACTTTTATTTCCTTATTTACTCTTATTACCCTCACATTTTATCTTTCATGCAATTTTAATACCCTCTCTGAGTTTTCCATTTAATGCATGTACACATGTGAACGGCACTGCCAACTGCATACTCAATATTTTTTCTTCCCTTCTTGATCACCAATAGGTGCCCTTTGTGACCTAGGTCTCAATGTGTCCAGTTAACATATTCATCTCACATATTCCCTTGCATGAAGCAGTGTCTTTATGACTTGCTTCTGATCAAAGAAATGTAACTACGTTCTACTGGGAGCAGATTACAGAAAAAATGTTTTCCAGCTTGAAAGGGAGCAAACTTGATGAGTTTGTCCCTTTGCCCTACACTTTTCTCATCCTCTTATTTCCTGAAATGCATAGGTATCACCTGAAGGTAAGCAGCTATCTTGCAATTATAAAGATGCAAAGTCATGCATCTATAGCGGTGGAGCAGAAGACTAGAAGAGCAATTACACCATCTGGAGTAATTTTAATACCTCCAATTCTAATCACTACAGTTGAGTAAGCCACTGTAGTGGATATGTAATTCTGCATCCTCCATTACCTACACATTATATTATTATATATGATATATATCTATAATATATTATACAATCCTGATTGACCTCAAGCAAGACTGCAATGAACACCTTAGTGAACACACCGGATGAGTGTTTCCTTTGATTATATACTAAAAATAGGGTTTCTGGGTTGCAAGGTATATGCAAAGTTGATTTCACTAAATGCAGCTGGATTGCTTTTGAGAATTTTGGTTAAAAATTTATTCCATATCCAAAGTTCACAAACTTATTTTCTAACATTTAGATAATATTTTACAGTTTTCTTTCATATTCACATCTTTAATAAATCTGGATTTTGTTATTTTATATAGAAAGTAGCCTAGGCTGGTGTGGCTCAGTAGATTAAGTGCTGGCCTGTGAACCAAAAGGTTGCCAGTTCAATTCCTGGTCAAGGCACATGCCTGGGTTGTGGGCTCCCAGTTGGGGGCATGCAAGAACCAACCGATCAACATTTCTCTCACACATTGATGTCTCTCTCCCTTTCTTTATCCCTCCCTTCCTTTCTCTCTAAAAATAAATAAATAAAATTAAAAAATTAAAAAGAAAAAAGAAAGTAAATTGTTTGTTTATATTTTTCACCACATGGTGAGGCAACTTTTCTATTTTCCAAATGGTTCATTCCCCATATTCTATATTCTAAATTTCTGATATTTTTTGGGTGTGTGTGTGTGTGAATGCACATATTAAGAGTTGTCTTTTTTGTTCTGTTGCTATACTTGTCTGTCCTTATGCTAGTGAAAAGTAATTTCAGTGGCTACGGATTTGTAATTTGTTTTAATGTTACATAGGGTGACTTTCTCTCTTTTCTTCATTAAAGAAGTACCTCAACTAGAAATTTTACTACATGCATGTGGGTATATTTTCATGTAGACCATGATTTTCTCCATTTTTCATGCTTCAAAACATTATAGTTATACAATTTTGCATACATTTTTGTATGTGATCATGCTGTGCTTTGTTTAAGTGTAATTTTCCCTCCCTTCTCCTCTTCCTTTTTCTTGAACTCCTCCTTCTCCTCCTCCTTCCTGTCCTCCTTGTCTTCAAAAACTAAATCCAAGTCACTTGGTATAATTGTTAATATTATGTGCCAACTTGCACAGTTATTTAATCAAACAGTAATTTGTGGTGTCACCATGGATTTATGTTATAGATATAGTTAACATCTACAATCAATTGACTGGAAAGAGGATTACTCTTAATATGGCTGAGCCTCACCTAGTTGAAGGTTTGGAGAGAAAAATAGTATAGACTGAGATTTCTTAGGAATAAGAGGTTCTAACTTGAAAATACATCAACTCCTGCCTGAGTTTCTAAGCTGCCAGGCCACCCTAAGGGTCTCAGCCTTGCTAGTACCCATAGTCAGGTCAGCCAGATCATTAAAATAAATCTCTTCACACACACACACGTTGATAATCATTATTTATGGATTTCATATTTGTGAATTTACCTACTAACAAAAGTTAATTTGTCACCCAAAAGCAATATTTTCATGTTTTCTTGGTTATTTATGGATATGTGCAAAACAGCAAAAAAATGAGATGTCTAATGTACATATTTTTAAAAATATATTTTATTGATTATATTATTACAGTTGTCCCATTTCCCCCCCTTTCTTCCCCTCCACCACCCCCCTATTTTCCGCCCTTTAGTTTTTGTCCATAGGTCATACACATCAGTTCTTTGTCTTCTACATTTCCTATACTATTCTTAACCTCCCCCTGTCTATTTTCTACCTAC
>PVJI01030639.1:0-13963 GCA_004026765.1 Micronycteris hirsuta
CCAAGTCCAGATACCCCCATCCGGGGTCTGGACAGTGCTCGTTTCACTGAGCCAGTGTCCCAGTGATATTGATGCTCGCACTAAAACACACTTAGAAATTATATACTGTCCTTGAAGGCATCAGTAAGTGCATGTTTTTCCTGACATTAGTCAGTGGACCAGATGACATCAGTAAAAATAAGACATTCCTAGCCCCCAGGATCATCCTTTCCAAGATCACTGATTCAGACAGGCAAAAGCACAAAACGCTTCCACCACAGCTTCACGGGATGCAGGCATGCCCAGACAGGTACTCCAGGACACCCCTCAATAGGCAGTTCTCTCCCTGCATGCAGAGGGGTGACAGTCCTGCTGGGGGGAGAGTGACAGTGTGTCTTCTGTCAGTTGCTGTGCTGCTCCTTGTGAGGATGCAAACTCCTTCACAGCACCCACCAATTGGTGAACTCCTCCCTTCAGCCTCTCCTCAATTTTTTCTCACTCTTTTCCATGACTCTTCTCCTTTCTCTGAAGATTTAAGATTGAGACATAAAGATGAAAAGGAATGAAAAAAAAAGAGTGTGCCCTGGCTGGTGTGGCTCAGTGGATTGAGTGCCAGCCTGTGAACCTAAGGGTCGCTGGTTCAATTCCCAGTCAGGGCACATGCCTGGGTTACGGGCCAGGTCCCCAGTAGCGGGTGAGCAGACGGCAAATGCACCTTGATGTTTCTCTCCCTCTCTTTCTCCCTCCCTTCACTTCTGTCTAAAATAAATAAATAATCTTGAAAAAAAAAGGAAAAAAAGAAAAAAGAGAATATTTCCTTTTTGTATTGGATTTTTCATTTTGTTTTGTTCTCAGATCCTAAGTTCTTGTCCACACTGGAACTCGGGGCCCTTCCATGCCTCCCAGAGCTGTGTACTCACCAGCCAGCATGCAGTTTGCCTGTACCCCGCCCCAGCACTGCAGTGGGCATTACAGGTAATCAGAGAAGCCCAAAAAGTAGTCACAGCCCTGTTGGGAGACAAGGAAAAGTAGCTATAAAGGTTTTCTGTGTAAGGCTTATCTGATGTAATGACAAAACTCTAACACAAAGAAGCCCAGGCTCTAAGTGTTATGCTTCATAAGGAACAAAAGGGAAATACTTCCCTTAAATTGAGTCCCCTAGCCTCAACAGGATTCCCGAAACTTCATACTAATATCAGCCTGCCTTCCCAGAGGTTTAGCTCTCCTCTGGGTTCAGTCATTGTGGCCCTGCCTTGCCCTCTGGGCTGGAAGGACCCTGAGGCATGCTCTGGGTAACCCCCCACCCCAGGAGCAATTCCCTGGGTTTTGAGAAGTTCATTGACACTCAGACAAAAATCTGCCCCAGCTATTCCCTGATGTTTGAAATCTTCCCCTCAGGGAGGACAGAGGAACAATAAGCACAAATGCCCCTAGGAGTAGCAGTCCATAGGGAAAAACAACAGAGAGAAGAGATGCCTTTTAGACACAGAATCTTTAGGGGCATTAGAGGAAGTGGTGAAGGTGGGGAAAAGATGTAGAAGGAGAGGCCGAGGCCATTCAGAGAAACCTCACCGATGGGTACTGTGACTGTGGACTGGCCCCAGGGCACTAACTGGTGCTTCCCCACTCCATCCATCCGAGCTCTGCCCGCAGAGGGCCTGGCTCAGACTGTGTCCTCTCAGCAGCACTACTGGCACCGGCCCCTGCCTTCCCCAGGGGTAGGGATGTTAAGGAAAAAGGGAATAAGCTGGGTTGTCAGCCAGTTTTCCTGGCTTTGTTTGCTCATTTGTCCTCAGCTTAGTTTGGATTGAGTTTTCTTTCTCTCTCTTTCTTTAAAGGGGTGAGGGGCATGAGGCTCTCTGCACAAAATACAGTTTTGAAATGCAGCCCAGCCTGTTCTCTACTGTAAAAGATTGAGTTAATTAACCTTTTATCAACTGATTACTTTCAACCTTTTTGTTGGCACATTGGGGAAATGTATTAGTGGTTACTAATTAAAGGTATTGAGTATACCTTCACACTTCTTCAAATTCTTAGACTCCTGGAACTCAGTTGATTAGGAAGAAAAGGGTAAAGTTTCCATTGAATTTATTCTTGAAAATTGCTAACAGAGACTTAAAAAAAAAAAACAGAAAAAGGAAAGCTATGATCTTATTCTATAATGTATCTTTGCAATTGAAGTTTGGAGCTTGGGACCATTCCGTAAGAATAATTACAGCTAAGATTTACTGTATGTTCATCATGAGCAAGGAAAATAATATCAGTTTCATATACACCATCTTATATAACTCTCACAATTATATGACTTATATGAGATTGTTATGATTTCTATTCCCATATTCCCAGATGAGAAAATTAAAGCTTAAAAGCCAAGTAAATTTCCCCATATCAGAAAGTTAGTACACACCAGAAGAGGGACTATGAGAAGTGTGTCTCCAAAAACAATGCATTTCTTTTATTTTCAGAATGGAAATGACCTAAAAAAAAAAAAAAAAAAAAACCTTCCAGTTCCAAAATGCATCATTTTCTCACAGTTCCTCTCAGTACAGGTTTTTTATTGCTGCATAACAAATTATCCCAAACATCTTTTGTCTCAATCCAGGAGCCACTTAGCAGGGTAGTCTGGCTTCAGGTCCCACACAAGTTATCGTCAAGCTGGTGGACAAGAGCTGCGGTCATCTGAAGTCTTGACTGGGGCTAACTTGCCTCTAACTCACTTATCTGATTGCTGATAGTTCCTTAATGACTGTTGACCAGAGACTTTTTAGTTCCTCACCACCTGGCCTCTCCATCTGTAGCCTGAATATTCTCATGACATGGCTGCTGTATACACCCACAGCACATGACCCAAGAAGGACAGAACCCGTGATGGAAGCAGAAGTCTTTTATAACCCAATTCAAAAGAGACATACCATCAATTCTGTAAGACACATATCCTGTAAGTCACACAGATCAGTCCTGGGACAATAAGGGAGAGAAAGGGGACTACATAAGGGTGTGAATTCCAAGAGGTGGGGATCGTGAGGGCCATCCTGGAGGCTGCTTATCATCCTTGCCTTTCTATACTGTTCTCTCAGCATGGAATGCCTTCATCAGTCTCATCTGTCCACCTTACTTCTACTCATCTTTAAGGATGAGTAAAATTCAAATGTAATTTTTTGGTAAAGAACTCTATGGTTCTCATGGTCCCGATGATTAACACAGTGATGATGTTGTACTGTGATTACTTGTTTACAAGTTAGCTCAGCCCAGGACTCCCGAAAGGCAGAGTCAATACTTGCATTCAAGGAACTTGCTTTGGGAAGTGATTCCAAGGAACAAGAGTTGGGGCTGGGAAAAATGAAACATAAGAGGAGGGAAAGCAATCTAAGAGGTGAGCTGATCAACACTGTATGCAGTAAGTGATCCAGTGGTGATCCTCTAAGGGACTATGTAAAGTGTGCCAGAACTGTCTGCCTACCAGAAAAAGAGTATTTACTCTTCAGGCCCCTCCCTCTAGTAATCAAGGGTGGATTCAGAGAGTATTGGCAATAATTGTGAAAAGCAAGAGCTATGGGGAATAGCAAGTGTGCTTGGGAGACACTGGTATGAAGCAGGTGTCCATAGAAATGGACAGAACAAAAGTTTGGGATGGGTAGATGTGGAGTGAAACATACATGTATGGATCCCAATTAAGGCCAGGGATAGTGCTTCATTTATCTTTGTATTCCAGTGCATAGAAAAGAGCCTAGCAGCTGGAAAACCTGTACCATCCCATGCAGCCATCCTGAAGACACTTACCTTTATTCAACAAATATGTATCGAACATATGAGGTCTGTCTTGAAAAGGTCCAGCCATTGTTAATATAATGAGACAAGTTTGTGCAACATCGATGTAACCTGGCAGTCAAGGACAGGGGACTGGAATGCACACACATGAACAATGATGACTTCACTGTACTAGTCAGTGGGGGCAGTAGACACCATTGAGTAAGCATGTGTACTGTGTGGCCATTATATTCAAAATGACTGAGCAAGTAGAGCAACAAATTCACATCAAGTTTTGCATTAAGCTTGAACATTCCTCTGTGGAAACTCTTTGGATGATTCAGAAAGCCACAGCTATGGGCAACTGGTAAATGGCAGCTTCATCACAACAATATGCCTGCTTATGTATCATGTCTTGTGCAGAGTTTTTTGGTGAAACATCAAACCACCCAGGTGGTCCAACCCCACTATAGCCCAGATTTGGCACCCTGCAACTTCTGGCTTTTCCCCAAACTAAAATTACCTTTGAAAGGGAAGAGATTTCAGACCGTGGATGAGATTCAGGAAAATACAATGGAGCAGCTGATGTCAACTGGGAGAACTGTGTGAGGTCTCAAGGTTCCTACTTTGAAGGGGTCTGAGGTGTCATTGTCCTACATACAATGTTTCCTATGTCTTATATCTTCAATAAATGTCTCTATTTTTCATAGCACATGGCTGGATGCTTTCTGGACCGTATCTTGTATATTATGAGGTAGACACCATGCAAAATACTGATAATCCTGCTGAAGTGATTTACAAAATATTTAGTAACTAGTAATGAATAGGTACTAACCAATCAAAATGAACACCAGCCATTCAGAAGCAGTAGGGGTATCCAGGAATTTACTTACTACATTCAAACCTGGAAATAGTTAAATATTTCAGACATAAACCAAAAATATTTATGTGTCCAAATGATGGGTCTTTGGATTTTGAGATGGCATGGAGTAAAGATCCGTCTCAGGGTGCCTTCAAGAGAGGGAAAAGAGAAGGTCCTTGCCCATGGGAGAAAAGGCATTCGCAGGGCAGGAGGGAGGGTGGGGAGAGGTGCTGCACATGAAAGGACAATCACCCACTTCCAAATGAATGGACCATCCCTGTATGCGGCCGAGAATCAATCAGAAACATAAATCATAAAAATTCTTAAGAATTATCAAGCATCAAGACAGAAAAGTGCAGAGTATAAAATGACATGTAAAAATGTGATGGTCAGGATCATACTAAAAATGTAAAACTTATCCTAAGAAATTACTGAGAGGAAAGCTTTATTTTTCTCTATAATTTGTATGCTGGGCTTCTGGAGTAGCTGCTCAGAAATGTTTACTGATCAAACAGATGAATGGAGTTTAAACTTCTCACTTTATAATGAACAAACTAAATTCTGGCCTTCTGTTTTATGTTTTGAAAGTTTCAAGACAGTGTCACTCCCACCCTAACCAAGAATACAAAAGGGATAATCTTTACAATACTTTTCCAAACCTATCAGAGAGCCTAGGACACAAAGTAACCTAAATGAGCTAAACGTAGAAAGTAACAATCTTTTCCTAGGATGGAAGAGAATCAAGCCTGCTGCTGTGCCTAGCTCAGTGACAGGGGCAGGGGACTCCTCTACAGACAGGGACCCACGTTACAAAAGAAGATAAAAGATGTTTTACACACTCAATATCAGTGTGTAAAAATATCACATGGAAATTTTTTTACATCAGCAAAAAATGAAGAATACCAGAAAGGGTAAACATGTGGACAAACAGAAAATACTTTTTAAAGTATCATGTTATAATTGAAGTCCTTTAAAAGTCTGTTGATTAAAACAAAAATACTGAAAGTACTTTGTAGGGTTTACAGCATATAACGGTAAGAATAAATGACAACAAGGGAATAGAGGGCAGGAGGGAAGCAAATTTGACTATGACGCTACAAATTCTTACAGTGTGTGTGAAAGAATATAAATATAAAAGTAGACTGTGATCATTTAAAAATGTTTACTATAATCCAATTCAACTGATAAAAGTGATACAAAGAGACATAGCTAAGAAAAATTGAAAGATAAAATGAGTACTGAAAAAATACTTGACTCACCCAAAGAAGGCAGGAAAAGAGAAGTGAAGGAAGGATGAGCAGATGAGCAAGCTGAAAATAAAAATAAATATCAAATGATAGTCATAAACCACTACAACAGTAATTATATTAAATTAAAATTCCAAGAAAGCCACATACAATTGAAAGACAGATGGTATCTGACCAGACAAAATAGGAAAACTGAGCTATTTCCTGTCTAAAGAGACCCTTTAAATATAAAGACATAAACTGGTTAAAAGTAAATGTAGAAAAAATATAAACAATAAGCAAGTAAAAGCTGGAGTGGCTATATTAATATGAGGCAAAGTAAACTTCAAGGCAGACAGTATTATAAGAGAAAAAAGGGAGATTTTATAACATAAAATAAGAAATATATCTAGGAGACAATTCTAAATAAGTGATGCATTGAGTCACAGAACTTCAAAACACATTAAGTAAAAACTAATATAACTAAAGGAAGAAACAGACAGACCACAATAGTAGAGGTTTCGACATTCAGTTTTCTATTATTGATAGACCAATCTGGGAGAAAGTATTTGCAATGCATAAAGGACTTTTGTCCCGAGCATATAAAGAACTTCTACAACTAGATAATAAAACCAAAACTGCAATTTTAAAAAATGGGCAAAAAACTTAAACAGACACATAAAAGAAGCTATAGTAATAGCCAATAAGCTCATGAAAAGATGCTCACCACCATTACTCAGCAGGGAAATAAAAATTAAAGCCATGGCAAGGCGCCTCTGCACATCCACTGGAAGGGTTAAAATGAAAAAGACTGAATACACCAAATGTTGACAAGTGCGTGAAGGCACTAGAATTATAATACACTGTTAATCAAAAGTAATGTGGTTGACTTCTGGCCAAGATGGAGGCATAGGTAGATACACTATGCTTCCTCACACAACCAAAAGAAAGACAAGAACAAATTTAAAAACAAAACATAACCAGAACTGCCAGAAAATCAGAATATATGGAAGTCTGACAACCAAGGAGTTAAAGAAGAAACATTTATCCAGACTGGTAGGAGGGATGGAGACAGGCAGCCAGTGGGGAGAGGACACATGGCAAGGCGGTGGCTGGCAGAGCGGGCAGTCCCACATTTTCATGCGGATGAACCAGGAAGAAGAACCATGGAGCAAGACAGACCACACAACCCAGGGTTCCAGTGCGGGGAAATAAAGCCTCAAAACCCTCTGACTGAAAAAACCTGTGGGGGTTGCGGCAGCAGGAAAAACTCCCAGCCTCACAGGAGAGTTCGTTGGAGAGACAGACAGGGTCCTAGAATGCACACAAACCTACTCACCTTGGAATCAGCACCAGAAGGGTCGAATTTGCTTCTCGGTAGTGGAGGAAGTGACTGAAAGCCAGTTGAGAGCTGAGCAAGTGGCATTACTCCCTCTCGGAACACTCCTCCACATACAGCACCACAATGCAGTGAAGTGGGTTGCCCCACCCTGGTCAATACCTAAAGTTCTACCCCTTACTACGTAACAGGCGCACTGAGGCAAAAAAAATGGCCCAAGTGAAAGAACAGATCAAAGCTCCAGAAGAAATACAACTAAGCAATGAAGAAATAGCCAAACTATCAGATGCACAGTTCAAAACACTGGTAATCAGGATGCTCTGAGAAATGTTTGAGTATGGTCACAAAATAGAGGAAAAAGTGAAGGTTATAAAAAGCAAAATAAAGGAAAATGTACAGGGAACCAACAGTGAAGGGAAGGAAATTGGGACTAAAATCAACAGTTTGGAGCAGAAGGAAGAAATAAACACTCAACCAGAACAGAATGAAGAGATAAGAATCCAAAAAAATGAGGGGAGGCTTAGGAACCTCTGGGACAACTTTAAGCATTTGAACATCTGAATCATAGGGGTGCCAGAAGGAGAAAAGGAAGAGTGAGAAATTGAAAACTTGTTTGAAAACATAATGAATGAGAACTTCCCTAATCTGGCAAAGGAAAAGGACTTCCAGGAAGTCCAGGAAGCTCAGAGAGTCCCAAAGAAGTTGGACCCAAGGAAGCACACACCAAGGCACATCATAATTACATTACCCAAGATTAAAGATAAGGAGAGAATCTTAAAAGCAGCAAGAGAAAAGGAGACAGTTACCTACAAAGGAGTTCCCATTAGACTATCAACTGATTTCTCAAAAGAAACCTTGAAGGACAGAAGGGGCTGGAAAGAAGTATTCAAAGTCATGAGAGGCAAGGACCTACCCCCAAGATTACTCTATCCAGCAAAGCTATCATTTAGAATGGAAGGGCAGATAAGGTGCTTCCCAGAAAAGGTCAAGTTAAAGGAGTTCATCATCACGAAGCCCTTATTATAGGAAATATTAAAGGCACTTATCTAAGAAAAAGAAGAAGATCAAAGATACGAATAGTAAAATGACAACAAACTCACAACTATCAACAATCAAACCTAAAACAAAAACAAAAACAAAATAAGCAAACAACTAGAACAGGGACAGAATCACAGAAATGGAGATCACATGGCAGGTTATCAGCAGGGAGTGGGAGGGGGGAAGATAGTGGAAAAGGTACAAGGAATAAAAAGCATAAATTCTAGGTACAAAATAGACAAGGGGAGGTTTAGAATAGTATGGGAAATGGGGAAGCCAAAGAACTTATATATATGACCCATGGACCTGAACTAAGGTAGGGGAATGACGGTGGGAGGGGAGGTACAGGGAGGAGGGGAATAAAGGGGAGGAAAAAATGGGACAATTGTAATAGCATAATCAATAAAATATTTTTTTTAAAAAAAAGTAATGTGGTTGACCACTGTGAAAAACAATTTGCCCTATTACCTGGTCATTTCATTTCCAGATATACACAGAAGGAGGTTGAAAGCATGTCCACACAAAGAAAGTTTATTAGGAATATCCTAAATCTGGAAATAACTCAGTTGTCTATCAGCAGGTATGTGTAAAAACAAATTGTGGTATATTATGGCACTGCATCCGTACAATGAAATACTAGTCTGCAATAAAGAGAACAAACTAATGCACACAACATCAATAAATCTTTTTAAAAATTATGTTAATCAAAAGAAGCCAGACTCAAAGAGGCTATACTGTATGAAACCCAAGAGCATGCAGAACTCAACCCCAGTGCTAGAAACCAGAAAGTGGTTGCCTCTTCAGTGGGGAAGGCAGAATTGTTCCGAAGGGATTTGCTGGAATGATAGAGAAAGTTCGATCGTTTGTTGGGTGGCTGTGTATAACACTGTTGAAGTTCCATAAATAGAATTTAGAATTGTAAGATCTTTCATTTTATTGCACACAAATTATACCTCAGACCAAATGAAACTCCACTAAATCCAAGTAAAACTAAGGAATTTGAAGGTTTTTATATTAATCAGCTATTGCTGCAATAATGCCTAGTGCCAAGCAACCACAAAACTCTTACTTGCAACAACAGAAGTTTGTTCCTCGCTTACAAACACGCGGATTGGCCAGTAGTCCTATGAGACTTGTCTCCTCTGGAGGTTTAGCAGCCCCACCCCCAGGGCAAATTCTTCCCATGGTGCTGACAGACGCAGAAGAGCAGTGAGCTGTGAGGGCCCTTTGAGCCTCAGCTTATAACACATCCTAGCATGTCCACCTACCACTGGCCAAAGCAAATCGCATGACCAAGCCCACAGCCAGTGAGGCAGGCAGGATACTGCACCCCCAGTGAACTCTGACAAGGGTGGAGAGGAAAGGAGGAACCGTGGCCATGTAATGCAATCCCACTACCTTCCGGTAATATGGAGATGGGACAGAAGCCAGGTCCCCTGATAAACTAGCCCAGTGCCTCTGCATCAGACCATGCTGTCTGCACGTAGTCCGGCAGTCAACAGGCTTGGTCCCAGGTGTGTTCCAGAGGAACATTCCAGCACATCTTCATACTCCCATATAGAGAAATGTGGATGAAACCCAAACCACACAGTGCTCCATGCAAGTCTGAGATACAAAGCCTCACTCTGGTTTTTCTGGGTTTGTCTGACACACAGGCAGCTGCCTTCAGCTGCAGAGCTCTCTGCTCTGGGAGAAGAAACATGTTACTGAAAAGACAATACAGCCATCTAATGGATCCTGGGTGTCATAGGCCTGCTTCTGCTTCCCTGAGAACATCTGAAGTAGATCATAACCCGGAAGGGCTCTGTGTCCCCGCTTCAGTGGCTGGAGTTTGAGCCTCGGTGTCTGCAGGCAGACGGGCTCCGGGAAGGTGGGGGGCAGTTGGTGTATGAGCTGTCACTGAATGTGCTTACTTTTCAGAGGGCAATATTATCAGCTCTGAGCCTATCCCAGCATAACTACCCAAAAAAGAAGATTAGATATAACTCTGTTCCAAGAAAAAGAAAGAAACTAGACCCATTTTCATCCACCGACATCTGCTATGGACCAGGTCTGAAGACAGATGGTGCCCACTTCTCCCACATGCGCTTAAATAAACCAACCAGAAAGAAACTTCAGCCTCTATGTTCCTTTCGGCCCTGTTAAATCATTTTCCCCTAAGCGGCCTTGGATACACAGCGCAGCAACAGCCTCTAAATTCAGTCTCTTTCCACAAAACTGGTCTGGCCGAGGCTGGTGATCTGAGCTTCCCCGGATCCTCTGGGCTTCAGGCATTTGTCTACTACTCCAACTAAAAAAGTAAAGAAGTAATTTGTTCCCCATTCACTCTTCCAACAAACAATAATTGCTCACCTGCTATGTGTCAGGAACACTGCTAAACCCTGGGGATAAAGCTGTGAATGAGAAAAACATGATCCCTTCCTTCCCAGAGCTTAAAAACAAGCAGACAAGATAGACATTGACAAAGCAGGTTAAGTGTGATGGGAGTTAAGAAGCAGAGTTTCACTGGGGTTTTCAGAGCCTCTTGAGCGGCAGAAAGGGCTCCCACTGTAACCCAAGAGCAGAGGGAGCCCTTAAAGGGGCAGCGCTATACACAGGTGGCTCGGCTGCAATGTTTTTCATGAAAGCTGCCAGGGAGCAGGGCACTGCTTAAAATTCCACCTGCTTCTGTGAGCTTCATCCCCCTGGGCAGAGGAAGAGGAAGGGTATCAAGCTGAAACACATTCGGATGCACTTAAATTTTTACAAATGCAGTAAGTGGGAAAGTTGAGGGTGGATGCAGTACCTCTGGCCACACCCCGCAGAGAATGAAAATAGCTTTGGGGAATCTCAGGAGCAGCTGGCTGAGTCAGGCACTGATGGCAAAGACCATACGCTCTTACGTTCTAACACCTCTATCTGTGCTTTCCGAAGATTGAAAAATGTCCTTGTATTGGGATAAAGCGCCTCCTCTGCCAGGCCACTTGGTTGGCCAAGCATTGCCAAGCAATTTTCTAAGATCACCCAAGGAGATGGAGTGAAGATGCTTGATTAAGACCCGGGTCAGCACCTAGCCTGCTGCGAGGCGTTGGGAAAGTGACTTAAATCTTCACCTCCTTTTTAGTTTTGCATTAGACAAATGAGCAGAGCAAGTAGGAAAGTAAAGGTCTAGCTGTCATTGTGAAGTATTGTGGGAGTCCTAGTAATAAGAAAAATAAAATGAAAAAGTTTTTCTCACAGAAAATGTAACTGAAAAAAATATCTTTTCTTTTCAGTCGTTCATTCCTCAGGATTTTTCCATGTAATAGCTTGGAGGCAGGACCCCCCCAAAAAAGGTCATCAACAGAGCAACAGTTTTTTTTCTGGGGGAAGAGGGTTATGGGTTTTCCGCCCACCTGGAATGTTATATTTGGAAGAAACTACCATTAGCTAAAATTTGGTTACTGGACAGCACAGCTTTCTGTTTGTAAACACACAGCTTAGACATATTTCATGGAGCTCCCTCAGCAGGAGCACAGGTGCCTGTCAGGTTTGAAGAGCAGTTGGGAGCTGTGGTGCGGGAGCCTCAGAAGGGCTTAGGGGCTTGACATCGGAGCCAGTGGGATTGATTGAGATAGATTTCCTTTCTCTGACTGTGGGAACTCTATCAAGGGAGGGCGTTTGGGGAATGATTCATATAATTTGTTCCTAGAGTAACCCAGGATGATAGCTTTGCCCTGCAGCTGAAACTCAGCCTCTTAGAAAATACCAGGCCTTTGGGAAAAGGCCCATCAGGCCACCAAGATGGAGTCAGGACTTTCATCCAGGCAGGCTCTGCTCCTGCCTAGGGCTAGGGCAAGATCAGCACCAAACGGCAGAAAGGACCAGGGGCTGGGATCCCTGGATCCCGATTCCCACCCTCTGTACGTCAGCAGCCTGGGAGAAGCAGAAAAAAAGATTGATTATGTCTGCCAAGGGATGACCTGAAATAAGTTTCAGGACCCCTCACTTCTGCTTAAAGACTCCAGGTCAGCTGCACCTCTTTATTTATATACAGGGTTTTACTATGATGCAGAGGAGCTGAATGTGAGCACTGCACACACGCACACACAGGGCTCCATCGTTATCTGCATCCTCCCTGCTTCTTTCTTTTAGTGAATATTTAGGGAACTCCTATGTCATGTGTGTCACAAGCACTTGATCTGAGAGTCAAGTTGTCAGTTTGGAGTTGATGGTTGAAACAGGTGCAAACAAGCTCTCAGCTGGGCAAGGGGACAGGAGCGTGAGCGATCTGGACTACTCCCAGCTGTGTGCGCGTCGCTTTGAGGAGCCGGCAGGGTCTTTAGTGGGTCTCACAATCCACGGGTCTGAGATCAAAGATGTGAAGGCTTTTACTTTCCTTCATCTGACTTTGTTTTCAAACAAATAGAGAGGACAACTTCTATGAAAAAAGGAGAAAATGTTTTTCTGTGGAAGGTATGTGTCCTTCTTTGGCTAGTCGAGGAAGGACACATAACTTCCCCTCCAGCCCCACCTGTCCCCAGATAAAGGCTGTCAGCCTGAGGACTTACCCTGAGTGGTATGCTGCATAGCTATCCCTCAGAGATATCCACGTCCTAATTTCTGGAGCCTGTGAATATGTTATCTTACATACAAGATAGGGACTTAACAGAGGTGATTAACTTAAGGACCTTGAGATGGGAAGATTCTCCTACAATATCTGGTGGCCCAGTGTAATAACAGGGTCTTTATAAGAGGAAAACAAACAGGTCAGAGTCAGAGGAGAAGAAAGCCACATGAAGGGGAGAGAGGTGGAGTCAGAGGGAGCCCATGCTACTTTGCTGGTTTCGAAGATGGAGGAGAGGGATGGGAGCCCAGGAATGGAGGTGGCTGCTGGAAGCTGGAAAGGTAAGGAAGTGGTGGATCCTGCCCTGAAACCTCCAAAAAGAATGCTGCCTGCATCCCCTTGATTTTAGACTTCTGACCTCCGGTACATACATTTGTATCTTTTGCCTCTATGTTTGCGGTAATCAGGAATTTAATAGGGAAACGGTAGAAATTGATGCACCACGTTAGCGTGGCTTCCAGCTGCCAGGCTCTGTTTCTCTTTTTCAGATCGCTTTGCTCCTACCTGTGGTATTTCAGAGGTGCCTGAGGATGGACTCCCCACACCACCCCCCTAACAGCTATCGAACAATCACTGAAGAGATCCAGTGAACAGAAATCCCAGCTCCCTCTGTCCGTGGGTGGGATACTCTGCAATGTGGGTTCCACACAGGTTCTGAGTTCCCCTGTGGGCTTAAGCCTCAGGAGACTAGTGTGGCAGCTGGCTTGGTTTGGCACCTGGCTGCCTTCCCTTTCCTGTCTCACCATCCCAATGCCCTCACCTCCCAAATATATTACTTGCACTTGAATTATCATCTCATGGTCTGCTTTTCAGGGAACACAGCTAAGATAGGATGTGATCTGAACTTAGAATCACTTGAATCAAGCGACTCGAGCCAGATCTGACAGGTGGTCTCAGTGTGAACCTGGAGTGTGAACTTGACACAAAGACAAAGGACCTTAAACCCCTAGTGCTTGGTCCTGGGACAACCTCCTGACTGCATTGCTCCAGCTGGCATCTCACAGTCTCCACCTGCCTAGTAACCTCTAGGGGCCCACCACAGAATTACTTTCTGTTCAGTTAGCCAAAGTTGGTTAACCAACTTTGTCATCAAAGAACCTTTAACAGATAGAGAAGTAGGGAAGGATTAAAGGTGTACTTTTCAAAAAACAAGAAGTAAACTGTGCCTTGAAAGTAGAAAGGCAAAG
>PVJI01030640.1:0-13963 GCA_004026765.1 Micronycteris hirsuta
AAATAAGACTTTTACTAGACAATAAGCACAGCACCTTACCTGGTTTTTCAGATGTCGTAGTATTGTTTACAAGGGAAAATGGGTAGAAATGATAGTCTTTGTGGATTGATTAATTTTACTGGAAATTAGCCACCCAACAACTTTTTTCATGGACCATGCTCTTTGTCTAACTCAGTTATGTAGATGTGAGAGGAATAAAATTTCTCCTTCTCTCTTCTTGTCTTCCTTCTTGGGTCCCTTATCCTCCCCCTCACATGCTTGTTCTGCTGTGTGTCATTTGGGATCTGTGCTATTGGGACTGTTTATAAAAGCCAGATCCAGCATCTGTCACTAGTTTGCGATTTGACTGTGGGTGTGTCCCTTAAACATTCTTTAAAAATGGAGAATTTATCCTATATCATCTGCTACATCCAATCTAACTCTATTTTCCAATTCTGCATTTAAAGAATAATGCCCTCTATCAATCCCATGCCTGAAAATCATTCTTTGGGCATAAAAATTAATGTGCAATTTAGCTTGAAAAGCATGGTTCATAGACCATCATTACTACCATATCATCATCTTGGAACTAGTTAGAAATGCTGAATCTCAGGCTGCACCCAGGCCTCCTGAATCATAATTTTAGCAGGATCTCCAGGTGATGTGTATTCCATTAAAATTTGAGAAGCACCTCCTTTTATTTGGTCATATGAAAATCACTGAGTTGATCTTCAAAGTACCTATGTCTTCAGAAACCACATCAACTCCCATAAAATTCCTGTTAGAAGGCTCACACTTTGACAATTTTTATAAAGGGAAATGGAGTCAGAGAATGAAGAGCGTTGGTGAGGGATTGGGGTGATTGTCACATAGAGAATGCTACCACAATCACATTTGAACTGCAGTTTCCTAGCTTGCTGTATATAAAACTCTAGGGTTCCTGTTGAAGCCACAATAGCCTTTTGATATCTGAGTTGGTCATACTGTTAGAATATAGTGTGTTATTTGCACAAGATGATACCCTTTAGAAGTTGTGAAAGTTTATTTGAAATGAAAGAGACTGACCTGTACAATGGTATTCTTTTTTTCCCTTTTTGTACACTGACTTTTATGTTTTACTACTGGTAAATGCATTTATTTAAAAAGGAAACCACATTACTACTATAGACAGAAAAGCAATATGGAGGTAATCACAACTCACACAACTACATCAAAATTACAACTAAACTGTAGAACAACCATCATTCAGAACTGTCAGAAATTGAGCTGAATGGAAATTCTGTAAGTATGGAATTAAAGAAACCACATTGAGACCGGTAGGAGGGGCAGAAATGTGGAATGGTCTGGTCCCACACCAATATGTGGTTGATAAAAATCAAGAGGGATATCTCATGAGTGGGGAGTCCTAGCCCCACACTAAGTCCCTAACCCAGGGTTTCTGTGCCAGGAAGATAAGTCTATAACTTCTGTCTGTAAAAGCCAGCAGGGATTAAGTCTGTGGAAGACAGAAACTTCTGGAATCCTAGGCACTTCTTCTTAAAGGGCCCATGCACAGATTTATTCAGACTCACTTCCTCTGAGCTATAGCACTAGGGTAGCAGATTGAAAGGCATCAGAGACATACAGGGAGGAACTGAATTGTCTGGTATCAGGACAAGAGCTGGGGGGTAGCTTTCTCCCAGATAGAAGTGCTGTCAGAGGCCATTGTTCCTTTTCTTAGCCTACCCCTAAAGAACCAGCAGGTGGGTGCCATGTTTGAGACTCCATTAACCTGGCTCACAATATTTGCTCCAGATTGGCGATTCCTGAGGCACTGCCCTATCCAAATTTCAGGACCACCCATGCTGTTTCCAGCGGCTTTTCCACATGAGTGGCTTATATTGCCCCATGATTCAGATTTTCCTAAATTCTCTCAAACAAGCAGCATCTGGCTTCAGTGATCCCTGCACTTCTCACTAAGATGCCCCAGGCCCAGCACTAGCAGAAGCTGGCCTTGACTCATAGTGTGGCCCCTTCTGGATACCTCCAGGCCTAGTCCTAGTAGCAACCATCTGCAGATTACTTTGTAGCTAATGCTGTGTGATCCTGGACTGAACACAAGCAATGGCTGGCCTTAGGTATGCCAACAACAATCAAGGCTCAACTACAAGAGGAGGGTATATACAGCTCACACAGTGGGTGCACCTTGAGTTCCTAGCTTGAGTAATAGGGGAGGCTGCACACTGAACCCTTCAGGACACCTACTGCATTAAGCCACTCTGTCAAGCCTGGGAGATGTAGTAGCTCTACCTACTACATAAAAACAAACATAGGGAGGCTGCCAAAATTAGAAGACAAAGAAACATGGCCCAAACGAAAGAACAGAAGAAAACTCCAGAAAAAGAACTAAACAAAATAGAAAAAGCAATCTATCAGATGCAGAGTTCAAAATACTGCTTATAAGGATGCTCAAGGAACTTACTGAGGACCTCAACAGCATATAATAAGATCCAGTCAGAAACGAAGAATACCCTAATTGAAATAAAGAGCAATTCACAGGGAAACAACAATAGAGTGGATGAAATGAAGAATCAAATCAGTGATTTGGAACATAAGGAAGCAAAAATAAATAAATAAATAAAACCAACAAAAAACCACAACCAATCAGAATGGCAAGAAGAAAATAAAATCCAAAAAAAAAAAAATGAGCATAGTATAAGAAACCTCTGGGAGAAATTCAAGCATACCAACATTCACATTATAGGGGTACCAGAGAAGAAGAGAAAAAGCAAGAAATTGGAAACCTACTTGAAAAAATGATGAAAAATACTTTCTTAACTTGGTGAAGGAAATAGACATACGAGTCCAGGAAGCACAGAGATTCCCAAACAAGATGGACCCAAAGAGGCCCACTCCATGACACATCATAATTAAAATGCCAAAGGTCAAAGACAAAGAGAGAATCTTAAAAGCATCAAGAGAAAAGTAATTAATTACCCTCAAGGGAACCCTCATAAGATTGTCAACTGATTTTTCAAAGGAAACTTTGCAGACTAGAAGGGATTAGTAAGAAATATTCAAAGTGATGAAAAGCCAGGACCTGCAACCAAGATCACTCTACCCAGCAAAGCTATCATTTTTAATCAAAGGACAGATAAAGGGCTTCCTAGACAAGAAAAAGCTAAAGGTGTCCATCATTGCCATACCAGTATTATATGAAATGTTAAAAGGTCTTCTTTAAAAAGAAGATAAAAAATATGAACAATAAAATGGCAATAAATATATACCTATCAACAATTGAATATAAAAACAAAATAAACATGCATAACAGAAACAGAATAATATATACAGAGTCCATTTTGATGGTTTCCAAATTGTGGGGGGGACAGAGAGTTGGGTGAAAAAGGTAAAGGGATTAGAGGTACAAATTGGTAGTTACAGAATAGTCATGAGGATGTAAAGTACAGCATAGGGAATAGAGTAGCCAAAGAATATGCATGCAGTACCCATAGACATGGACAATGGTGTGGGGATTTATTGTGTAGAGGGGGACAAGGTGGAAAAATTTGGGATAACTGTAATAACATAAATAAAATATAATTAAAAACATTCCCGGATTTGTGACCCTCAGGAACTGCTAGATGATAACGTGTGCTATTTTAAGTTGCTACAAAAAAAAAAAAAAAAAAAAAGCAATACGGCCTTTTCTCATCTTTTGTTGTGGTATGGGCTTCATTGTTAAGAACAAACTGCCTTGCTCTTGGACTCTTGAGGCTCCCTTCTGTAGTTACTATCAGGATTTTTTTGAAGACAAACCTGCAGCTGTGGTCAGTGGCTTATGCACTTGCTGTCAAATGGGCTGCGGAGGAGACAAACTTCATTTGGCTGCTAGGTGAGCAGGTGTACCCGAGCTGCTTCTCTCAGGCTTGGTTCTGCTTTTGAGGTTTTCTTGGCATGTAGATTCTTCCTTTGTAAAGGGAATTACAAGCAGGCTATTAGTAGTGTGTCCACAAGGAAGGTTATGCAAATCTGATGAAGACTCTTAAAGTCCTTCTCCTTATTGTTCATGTGCTGTGTAGTTTTGCAAGCTACTTTGTCATCATTTGGAGACTCTTATAGCTTATGATTTTAAAAAAGGAGGTATCCCTGTCCCATCTTGAATCCATCTCTGATTCTTAAAGAAGCACAAGCTTTTGGGATAGAAGTAATGGGAAGTAGTACTTGGATACATTTCCTTCAAACACTTCTGGTTCCAGATGATAGTTTTGAATGATACATTTCCTAGACATAATTATGTTATGTTTCTTTCTATTTACCTGTTTCCCCACCCCCACTCATCATTTTTGGATATATTTTAAATTATTGCATTTTAGACTTCAGTTTTCTAAGTTTTTTAAAAAAGAAGCCAAATCCATAATCTTTATTGTATACCGTATGTTTCAGACTATAAGACACACCGTTTTCCCCAAATTTGGGAGGAAAATAGAGGTACGTCTTATAGTCTGAATGTAGCTGAATTATAGTCTGAATGTTATTTATGTTATTAAATATTTTACCACATTTTTTGCTTCAAAAATTTTTTTCCTATTTTCCTACTGTAAAACCTAGGTGCGTCTATGGTCCAAATAATATGGTAGATAGTTTTTATTTTCTATTCTTAAATCTACATAAAATTTCAACATGCTTTTTAACATCTCGTCTTTGGTGAAAAAGATTTTATTTTATTTATTTTTAGAGGGGAAGGGAAGGAGAAAGAGAGGGAGAAAACATCAGTGTGTGGTTGCTTCTCACATGCCCCCTACTGGTGACCTGGCACACAACTCAGGCATGTGCCCTGACTAGGAACTGAACTGGCAAAATCTTGGTTCACAGCCTGCACTCAATCCACTGAGCTATCTATACCAGCCAGGGCAGAATATGAAGTTTTCACACTACCTGTTGCTGTTACATATCATTCACATTGAGTTAAGTATCAAAAATGACTAGGATTTAATAGTTTAGGCAATAAAATGCTTTCTTTTTCATTCTTATCCAAAGAATTCTTTTTTTAATCCTTACTTGGGGTTATGTTTATTGAAGGTGGGGGCATGGAGAGAGAGAGAGAGAGAAACATTGATTGGTTGCCTTCCATATGTGCCCAAACAGGGGATTGAACCTGTAACTTAGGTATGTGCCCCAGCTGAGAATGGAACCCATAGCTTTTTGGTGTATGGGATGAAGCTCCCACAAACTGAGCCACCTGGCCAGGGCAGTTTGGATATCTTGAGTTTAAGTGTTCTGTGATGATGGAGATTTTTTCCATATTTATGTTACCCAGTATGGCAGCGACTGGCTGCCTGTGGCCACTGAGCACTTGAAATGTGGCTAGTGCAACTGAGAAACCAATTTGTAAATTTTATTTTTATTTTAATTAATGTAAATAACCACATGTGGCTAGTGGCTACAGTATTGGTCTAGACAAGGAGGTTGATAAATTATGGCCCATGAGCCAAAACTAACCTGCTGCCTGTTTTGTAAAGTTTTATTGGAACATAACCGTGACCATTTTCTTACATGCTGTTTTTAGCTGATTTTGAACTACATAGGCAGAGTTGTGTAGTTGCAAAAGAGATGAATTCACAGGGTCTAAAATGTTTACAATCTAGCTCTTCACAGAGAATGTTTGTTGACTCTGGTCTAGACTGATGTTCAATGGAATACAATCCATATGGTATGAAGAGAAGCAGTTACTCTGACCCAGAGATACCTAACCCTGGGCACATATATAAAACTGAAGACTTGAAAACTTTATTAAGAGACTGGTGATTTCTTAATTAGTATCTTTTTTCCTGCAAAATGTAGTTTATAGTCAGGGTGAAATTTTAGAAAAACATGAAAAGTGAAATGTAAAAGTTATTTTCCATGCATCTATGAGCATATGTATCTGTCAGAACATTTAATATCATTCCAAATGCAGTATCCCACAAATTTCATGTAACCCCCATTTAATGCTCTGTCTTGACATTTTAAAGATCTCCAACATTAACCTTTACTACTTTCAAGATAAAAAAATCATTTCAATGATTTTTTAAAAATTTTCTTACTCACTGAATAATTTTTGCTCAAATTTGTGCTCAAATTTAGAAAGGAATGTTTCAAAACATTTAGCTATGTTTGAAGTCTCGAGTAAAGTTTATATATATATTCCTAATTTAAAGGATAAGAATTTTGATGATATTTCTTATTAGTAAGAGTTAAATGTGAGAGAAAATTTAAACTTACTACTTACTCTGACATTGAGGGACAAAGTAAAAAAGTGGATATGTGTGTAATGAGAGATTTTATTCAAGACTTTGAAAAAATCATGCAGGTTTATTTTCGACACACTGGGAACTGAGTGTACTGAATAAGCAAGACACTTATTCAGCTCAGTTCTTTGGGCACTGACTCAGTGATGGGTAACAGGGCTGTAATACAAGTTGAAGATATGATAGTGTCTTGGTTTATGTTTTCTCTGGGAATCCAATTATATAAGGATAAAAAGGCAAAGTGCAAGACAATGCGCAATTAAAACTCACTTAAAGTATGTAGAAACTGTCAAGGAATATCTGTTGTTGCTAATTTTAACATATGCTGTGGTGCATAAACATCAATGAGACACTTTGATGTGAAGCTCCAGAAGAAGAAATGAGCCCTGCCTTTGAGGACTTCAACATCAGTTTAGTTTATGGGAAAGATGAGACTTGGTGAGAACAGTGGAGGGTAATGTGCAAAGGAAAGGAAGCCATGCAAAAAGCTGAATGATAGAAACTCTAGGGGAGGCTCAAATGATAATTATAAACTAATTATATGCAGACCATACACTGATGGAAATACTACAAAATTTTCTTTTTTTCTCAGTCATCCTTTGCTAAGAATGTATAATATTGGTTTAAACTATATTGGAAAGGGAACCCTCTGAGGTTGTATGAAATGCAACTATTTCAGAGAGGCTAAAGAACTATGTCCAGGGTAGAGAAATGGGTAAACTTGGAGGAGACAATTAGCCTGGTACTTATTTTGTGCCAGAAGAAAGTCATTTCAGTTAATACCAAAGTTGGTTTGTGCAGGCTACTATAAATAACATGTTCCTTTGGCTGCAAATGACTAACAATGTGCTTCCCAAATCTCACTGTGTCTTTCAGACATTGTGAGGGAAACTTATTCCAGTCTTCTTGGGGAACAATGTGAGCAGGTAATGAGGATAATGGATGTTTTGTTTGGGTCAGGAGGGACCATGATCAAGGTATGGGCTGGCAATGTGAATACAGCAGTGTCTTGTGTTCCTACCCTGGGTAGGTGTTGTGTGTTTTTGAGGGGCAACCAGATATCCCTGTTGGCAGACATGGCCCTGGTGATGGAACCTTGAACAAGCCATGCAACCTCTCTATAGATAGTTTTCTCTAATTTCCTTGCCCCCGTCTTCTTCACATTCAATAAGAGGTTATGATAATAGAGAATACTTTGAGGCTTCTGGTCAAGATGGTGATGTAGGCAAACATGGCTTGCCTCTTTGCACAACCACATCAAAATTACAACTAAAATATAGAGCAACCATCACTCAGGAATGTCAGAAATCATTCTGAATGGAAGTCTGACAACTATGGAATTGAAGAAACCACATCCACCCAGAATGGTAGGAGGGGTGTGGACACAGACCCGTGGCTTCACACCCACATGGATAAGAATTTAGGAGGGATATCTTGGGAGTGAGGAGTCTCAGTCCCACACTAGGTCCCCCAGCCCAGGGTTCCAGTGCCAGGAAGATAAGTCCCCACAACTTCTGGCTGTGAAAACCAGTGGAGATTGAGTCCATGGAGGAGACTGCTGGGGCCCTAAGCAGTTCCTCTTGGGGAATGCACACATGGACTCACTTACTCAGACTCTCTCCCTCTGAACTCCAGCACTGGGGTGGCAGCTTGAAGGGCATCAGTGGTATACAGGAAGAAACTGAAGTATATGGCATCAGGCCATTATCCTTCTTCAGACACCCCCCACCCCCAACCTCCCACACACACTTCATAGAGCCGGTAGGCTGGTGCCATATCCGAGACGCCATCAGCCTGGCTAAAACTGTGTGATCCACCTTGGAGACCCACAGAAGTGCTACCCAACCCAACTCAAGGGCCCACCCAAGAAGCTTTTCGATAGAAATGGCTGGTCTTTGCTTCTAAATCTTATCAAACAAGTAACAGCTGGATTCAGTGAGTCCTGGTGGCAGCCAGATTAGAGTCATAGTTTGCTTCACCTGGGAATCAAGTAGCAGCCATCAAAGATTGCTTTATAGCTCAGGCAGGGTACCCTCAGAAAAACCAGGTGGGGCTGACCTTGGCCTGTACCAAGCAGGAAACCTCAGGGCCAATGCAACTAGTGGACACTACAGACCACGTCAGAGCACCACCACCCTGACTCTGCACAGTTGATCTTCCACAGAGGGTGGAGATTGATGGTCAGTTGTCACAGCCAGTCCTTACAGCTGACTGGCCTGGGTAAATCTCTCCCATTGATCTTTCAACAGCAACCAAGGCTGAACTACAAGGGGGGGGGGTGTACTCAGTTCACACAAAGGGCATACCTTGAGTACCCAGCTTGGGTGATAGGGGAGGCTGTGCCACTGGACCCTACAGGATACCTACCACACTAGGCCACACTACAAAGACATGGAGTCAAAGCAGCTCTACCTAATACATAGAAACAAACATAGGGAGGCTGCCAAAATGAGGAGACAAAGAAACATGGCTGCAAATGAAAGAACAGATCAAAACTTCAGTAAAAAAGCTAAATGAAATGGAGATAAGCAATCTATCAGATGCAGAGTTCAAAACACTATTTATAAGGATGCTCAAAGAACTTAATGAGGACCTTGGCAACATAAAAATACCCAGTGATAAATGAAGGATATACTCATGAAAAGAAAGAACAACTTACAGGGAAACTACAGTAGAATAAATGAAACCAAGAATCAAATCAATTATTTGGAATACAAGGAATCAGAAAATAACCATGCAGAAAAACAATAAGAAAAAAGAATATTAAAAAATGAGGATAGGAAAAACTTCTGGCCAAGATGGAAGCATAGGTAAATACAGTGTGCTTCCTTGCACAATCAGAAGGGGGGCAACAACAAATTTAAGAACAAAAAAGCACCAGAACTGACAGAAAACCAAACTGTATAGAAATCTGACAATCAAGGAGTTAAAGAAGAAACATTCATCCAGACCGGTATGAGGAGAGGAGATGGGTAGCCAGGTGGAGAAGACTCGAAGCAAGGTGGTGGCTGGAGGACTGGGACAGGTGAGGCAGGGGCTGGTGGAATGAGCAGCCCCACATTTGCATGCAGATAAACTGGGAGGAACAACTGGGGAGTGAGACAGACCATGCAGCCCAGCATGAGGAAATAAAGCCTCAAAACCTCTGACTGAAAAAAACCTGTGGGGGTTGTGGCAGTGGGAGAAACTCCTAGCCTTCCAGGAAAGTTCATTGCAGACATCAAAAGGGTTCTACAATATACACAAACTCACCCACTTGGGAATTAGCACCAGAAGGGCCCAATTTTCTTGTGGGTAGCAGTGGAAGTGATGAAAGCTGTCAGAGAGCTGAAAAAGAGGCATTGTTCCCTCTCGGACCCCTTCCCCACATACTGCACCACAATGCAGTGACGTGGGTAACCCCACCCTGGTGACCACCTAAGATTCTGCCCCTTACTTCAAAACTGGTGTGCTGAGACAAAAACACAAACAACAACAACAACCCCTCCAAAAAAACAAATGGCCCAAATGAAAGAACAGATAAAAGCTCCAGAAAAGATACAACTAAGCAAAGAAGAGATAGCCAACCTATCAGATACACAGTTCAAAACACTGGTAATCAGAATGCTCACAGAATTGGCCAAGTATGATCGCAAAATAGAGAAAAAAGTGAAGGCTCTGAAAGGTGAAATAAAGGGGAATGTATAGGGAACCAACAGTGATTGGAAGGAAACTGAGATTCAAGTCAACAGTTTGGACCAGAAGGCAAAAGTAAACATTCAACTGGAACAAAATGAAGAAAGAAGAATTAAAAAACATGAGAAGAGGCTTAGGAATCTACAGGACAACTTTAATGTTCCAACATCTGAATCATAGGGGTTCCAGAAAGAGAAGAGGAAGAGCAAGAAATTGAAAACTTATTTGAAATCATAATAAGGGAGAACTACCCCAATCTAGCAAAGTAAATAGACTTCCAGGAAGTCCAGGAAGCTCAGACAGTCCCAAAGAAGTTGGACCGAAGGCAGCACACACCAAGTCACATCATAATTATGTTTCCCAAGATTAAAGATAAGGAGAGAATCTTAAAAGCAGCAAGAGAAAAGGAGACAGTTATCTACAAAGAAGTTCCCATAAGACTATCAGCTGATTTCTCAAAAGAAACCTTACAGGCAGGAAGGGACTGGAAAGAAGTATTTGAACTTATGAAAGGCAAGAACCTACATCCAAGATGACTCTATCCAGAAAAGCTATCATTTAGAATGGAAGGGCAAATAAAGTGCTTCCCAGAAAAGGTAAAGTTAAAGGAGTTCATCATCACCAAGCCCTTATTATATGAAATGTTAAAGGGACTTATCTAAGAAAAAGAAGATAAAAAATATGAACAGTAAAATGACAACAAACTCACAGCTATCAACAACCAAACAGGAAAAAAAAAAAAGAAAGGAAACAAAAACTAAGCGAACAACTAGAACAAGAGCAGAATCACAGAAATGGAGATCACATGGATGGTTATCAGCAGGGAAGAGGAAGGATGGGAGTGGGGGAAAATGTATAAGGAATAAGTAGCATAAATGATAGGCAGAAAATAGACAAGGGGAGGTTAAGAATAGTATAGGGAATGTAGAAGCCAAAGAACTTATATGTATGATCCATAGATATGAACTAAATTGGGGGTGTGGGTGTGGGTGGGAGAGGGTGTGAAGGGTGGAGAGGAATAAAGGGGGGTGGGGAAATGGCACAACTGTAATAGCATAATCAATAAAATATATTTAAAAAATAAGGAATGAAAAATGAGGAAAGTATGAACAGCTTCTGGAACAACTTCAAGAGGTCCAACATTCACATCATAGGGGTGCCAGAAGAAGAGAAAGAGGAAGGAATTGGAAATCTACCCGAAAAAATAGTGAAAGAAAACTTCCCTAATTTGGTGAAGGAAATAGACATACAAGTCCAGGAAAGTGCAGATAGTTCCGATTATAATGGATAAAAAGAGGTCCACTTCAAGACACATCATTATTAAAAGACTAAAAGTTAAAGATAAAGAGAGACTCTTAAAAGCCAGAGAAACAAGTTAGTTACTGGAATGTTGACAGATGGGAGGGAGAGAATGGGTGCAGAAGTGAGGGGATTAAGAGGTACAAGTAGATAGTTACAGAATAGCCATGGGGATGTAAAGTATAGTGCAGGAAATGGAGTAGTCAAAGAACTTATATGCATGACCCATGGAGATGAACAATGTGGGGAGATTGCCTGAGGGAATAGAGGGTGCTTGGTGGAGAGGGGCAAAGGGGGAAAAATCAGGACAATGATAATAGCATAATCTATAAAACATAATAAAAAATAAAGAATGCTTTGAAAAATTTTTTAAAAAGTCAAAAAACAAAAACAATAAAAAAATTGAACATAGTTAAGAAATAACCATCACTGTAGAATCAGGTCCAATGCTGAAAATCAGAATTGGATATGACATCAGGGGAAGGGAGAGAAGGAGGAGTCGCTTAAGCCATTAATCCCAGATCTGATTTAGATTCTCAGTTGGAGCCATTTGGGGATTGGGATCTGTTCCGTGGACAGCAGAGCCTCTTCTTATCTGACTAATGGAGTGATCACAGATTTTGGTGAGTGAATAAGTGAGTGAAGGGTCATAAAGAGAAAAGAATCACATTCCTCCAGCAGAAGAGGAAGCAGAAGAAAAGAGGGAGTTTGGAACAACCAGCTAAAACAAACTTAATCCAGAAATTACAAATTTAGTTACAAATTTACTCCAGTGTGATTACAAGCTCTATTAGACTTGGTACTTTCCTCTCTGCTGGATGTAATCAAGCAATTCAAGATCAGAACACCAGGACACTGGCACTTTCCATCGGTAATCTCCTTTGAAGAAAGTTTGTGCCCTGAAATTTCCTTTTCCTGTAGCAACATTTATTCCTGTGTTTTGATTATTTTGTTTGCTAGACTTTATTGGATAAAATGTAAAAAGAGGGAAGCATCAGAAAATTCATAAGGTAAAGAACAAGTTTTAGACAAGAACTTTTCCTCTGGTGTGCAGAAGCTAAAGAGATATCTGATTTCATCCAATAAACCATAAACCATAATCCAATAATGCACAATGGCTGGATTAGGTTGTAGGGGTCTAGGACCCAAATAGTTTTGCAATTAAAGGCTCACTATATATTAATTTTTAATATCTCTTGGAAAAGTCGTAAAAATTTATTTAGTCCATTGCATCCATTTATTTCTGGAAGTAACATATTTAATTTAAGAGGCTGTCAACAGAACCATTCATAATTCACCCAAGATACCTTCAAGTCATGGTGACTACTGTTCCCTTGATGTAGAACTACTTATAAATTACAAAGACTGACATTTCTAGCATCCAGAGAGATTATTGTCTTAATGTCATTGTTGTTCATATATTTATGTTCTGTCAAGTTTAAAGAATTGTGAAGCCAGCCATGCTGAGTCACTGTGATAGAGGATTTAGCATATGTCCAGCATTTCATGTAATTTATATAATTTAATCCCCATAACAGCCCTATGAGATAGGCATTATTATTCACATTGCACAGAGTAAAGCAAGACTGGTTTCAGAAAAGTGAAGTACAAGTTCACACCATGAAGTGATGGCATTGTAACTCCAACGAAGCTTTAGCTGATTCCCAACACATACTTCTACCCAGAGAACCATGCTGCTTCCTAATGTGAAAATGGATAGTATATTAGTTTGCTATGGCTACCGTTATAAAATGCCATGTTCTGGGTGATTTCAACAACAAATGTTTATTGCCTCATAGTTCTGGAGGCCAGGAGTCCAAAATCAAGGTATTGGATGGGTTGGTTCCTTCTGACTCTAAAAGAAGAATAAGTTCCAGACCTCTCTCCCCATAGATAGTATCTTCTCTCTGTGTCTTTACCTCATCTTCTCTCTGTACAATATCTGTCCAAATTTTCTCTTCTCTCAAGGACACCAGTCATATTTATTAAACCCTAATAACCTCTCTAAAGACCCTAACTTTGAACACATCACACATTCTAATGTACAGAGGTTAGGAGTTCAATGTATGAATTCTAGGGAAGACACAATTAAGCCCTTAAAGATATGCAGTCAATTTGTTTTTCTAAGAGGTTGCAGTACTGTTTACTTTAGGGATGTCCATTTGATTCTTCTGACTGGAATTTCAGTAGCCAAGTCAGAGTTTGAGCTATGTCTGATTAGTCTTTATCTTCTTTAGTACTGAATTTGGAATTACCACCTAATAGCGAAGGTCATGGCATCTAAGCTAGGCAGCATTTTGAGTCACTGTGCAAAGGGATACGTGAAAAAGATAGACTTAGGTATTTTGGTTCATTGACTGAGTCACTGTTCCTTTTGTCTCAAAGGCCTATTTAGAGATTAATTACATAAAAATTTCAATATGATTGGGTAGTTGAGAATTGGAGCCAGTGGCTCATATTATTCCCAGTACCTGGTATAAATTGCAAGTGATGGCAGGTATAATGCTTTTGCATCTCCATGTGGAGGGGACATTATATTTTGATTGGGTTTGAATGGAAAGAATAAAGGACCTAGATCAGGCTTCGGTGTTTGTGTGTGAGTAGGTGTGTCTGCGTTTGGCATAAGGAGGATGTGTTTGAGATGGGCAAGTTGAGAACACAGAGGTAATGAATAATAAAAGAGGAATAGCAAGCATTAGTTGGGATGGTGGGGGACAGAGAAAACCCATGAAAGAAATATCAAA
>PVJI01030641.1:0-13967 GCA_004026765.1 Micronycteris hirsuta
CACACTCACTACTTTGAAAACACGGCTAGGACCAGACGTGTGGGTTTTTCCCTGCACCAGCCATCCCCAGCACCAGCTAGGTGTGCTACAATTAGATCCTGACCTACCTACCAGGGGTCAGAGCAGCCCCTGCACGCTGGGGCTCGGTCCCACAGGACGACCCGCTACTTCAAACTACTGCTGCCAAGCAGCGTGCCCCAAGGTTGCACACACTTACGCTCAACTTTGCTACAAATCAGGGGTCCCCACAACTCCCTCCCTCCTCAGGTTCCATAATTTAATATAACAGCACATAGAACTCAGAGAAATACTTACAGTTACTGGTTTGTTATGTAGTGAAGGCTGTGGTATACAGGGGAAGAGATGCCCAGGGCAAAGTGTGTGGGCAGGCTCGCACCCCACCTTCGAGTACCCCCACCTGCTCACCACCGCGGAAGCTCTCCAAACCCCTGCAGTTAGAATTTTTGTGGCGGTGTCGTTATGTAGACACGATTGACTAAATCACTGCCATTGGTGATTAATGCATTCAAGCTCTAGTCCCTCTGTCCCTCTTTTTTTTCCCAGAGGTGGGAGTGGAGGGACAGGGTGGGAAAAGTCCCAACTGTCTCCTCACCTGGTTGATTCCCCTGAACCCGTCCTGAGACTGCCATTGAGGAGTCATTGCATTAGCATATAAAAGGATGAACAGTTATCACTTTGGAGATTCCAAGGATTTGAGCAGCTGTGTGTTGAGCAGCAGGCTGCGGAGGTTCCTGGAGGTGGGAGAATGGCCAGGGTACTGGAGCAGACGGTTTGATGAACTCAAACCGTCTCAGGTTCAGAGGGGGCCTGAAACTCCCAGGTGGTGGGGGCCCAGGGAGAGGCGTAGGGAGGCCGGCTGCATGGCAGCTGCTCTGAACAGGAAACAGAG
Organism: Micronycteris hirsuta; assembly: GCA_004026765.1. Lineage (NCBI taxonomy): Eukaryota > Metazoa > Chordata > Mammalia > Chiroptera > Phyllostomidae > Micronycteris > Micronycteris hirsuta. Next base: position 911 of record PVJI01030641.1, read on the forward strand.
AAGGAGTCCATCTTCTGCTTTGCTCTGAGCTACAGGGAGCACCCTGAGACCCCATAGCCAGACCAGCAGGACTTGGGGACACACATAGACCCAGCTCCTCCTTCAGGAGCTGTGGTCTTAAGCGAGTTCCTCTACTCTCAGATGCCTCCATGAAGACAGGGGGAAGTGCAGCTATCCTACTAGACGACCCCGGGCATGCGTTTTAATTGTGAGCAGCAAGGAAATCATAGGAGTCCTGGGCCCCTGGTGCCACTAGCACGTAGCAGGGGGTCCAAACTAGCAACTTCTGTGACTGTGGCTGTTGTTCTCGTCACTGTTTAAAGAATGGTTTCCAAAGTAGAGTGTGATCACCCGAGGGAGTGCATGGAGGGGTGGGAAACAGAAAGAGGCTAAAACTGTGTTTGCCCCCCATTTTCCATGGCGGGGAGAGAGTTTTCTCCCGGAATACTGGCATGAGGTGCGTTCTGTGCGTGGGTTTGGGGTACAGAGTGTCCAGTGTCCACACGTGGGAAAATTTTCAGATTCAGGCATTTCTTGTGGTTTAGAGTGAAATCTTTGTGAGACAAAAACAAGTCTCAATTTTTAATAATGAATTCACAAATTACACCCTTTCTCACAGGTCAGTGTCTGCGGCTGCTCCTCCTATTCCCCCACCCCAGCCCCCTCTGCCACAGCAGCAGGCCCGGTGGTCTTCTTATTTTTATTTTTTGTTTCCTTGAGGACCAGATTTTTTCCAATGGGAAAGGAGCTCCTTTTATTGAACACGCCCTTTGACGCACATGCCCTTTTACCCACACGCCCTTTGAGACCACTGCAGGCCTGGAGACATATTGTAATAGGATTTTGTCGCTCTTTGTTTAGGATAAAACCTTCCTTCTGTTCCTTTAACATCAGTCATGAAGCCCATGTTACATTTTTAATTTTTTTTTACTTTTTAATTGCAGTTGACAGTCACTATTATATTAGTTCCAGATGTTGTTAGAATGAAAAATCTGCTGGGGACCCTCCAGCCAGAGAGGAGGCCTCAGCCACCCTGTCCTTGAACAGACCCCAGCTCCTCCGGTGCCTGGGAGGCTCTCCAGCTCCCTCCCGCCCCCCTGGAACCTGCTCTGCAGCCACCGCCCCGCTCACCACACCCGGTATGCTGGGCACTTCTCTGTTCCCAAACACGCCCTGTCCTCCGGACACACTGGTGCAGACACACGGACTTGCCCCATCGCCACCTCCTTCCTGCTCAGCCCTCAGGTGCCTTTCTTCACTGCTCTTTCTCGGATTCATCCCCTCCCAGCCGGAAGTTTCCACTCCCCCTCCCCACCAGGTGTATTTTCTGCACCACACTTACCGCTCTCTGGAATGATCTCCCTCTTTCCTGGTGCTGCCTGACGTTCCCACAGACTCCGCGGTGGCCCCTGAGCACCAGGCGCGGGGAGGCTGTCAGCAAAGATTTGCTCTGTGAATGAACCCAGGACAGGGTGGGGGAATGAATGAGGTAATGGTCACTTACTCAAATACCTAGCATTTCAATCTACCGAGCATTTCCTCACACTTTCCCTCGCTGAATCCTCCCAACACCCTGTGAAATAGACACTATCGTCCCTCCTGTGTGAAGAAGGAAGGCTTCATGGGGCACCTGCCCAGATTCCCTCTGCTGACAGGCGGTGGAGCTGGTGCTCTGGTTTGAATGCCAGGCTCCCCAGTCTGCACACTGGTCACTTAGGTATCGAAGTATTTCAGCACTCTACAACATGATGTTGTAAGTTAACACATTCATCTTCTCCTTTGCTCTGCTTCTAGAAATTAATTTGGGAAAATGTGCATTTTCCAAGAACAGAAACAAAAGCTCCAGGGGCTGCTTGAAGTCACCAAGCACTGCCTGAACCGTGGGGCCGGCACTAACGTCCCTGTATTTGTTTGTGACCACCCAGTGCCCACGTATAAGAAGCTCCCCGAGAACGTGCAGCCTAGATTCCTGGAGGACGAAGGCCTGTACGTGGGCACCAGGCCGGAGGTGCCGCGCGCCGCGCAGAACATCATGGAGAACAGGCTGCTCGCGCAGGACCCTGTAAGCGCCCCGCCCCGCCCCCATGTCAGCTGTCGCCCGAGTGACATAGCTCCTGCTTGCTGATGGGCAGTCATTGCGCGGTCGGACTTGCTGCCCCTTGAGGCTGTCGACACACAGCGGTCCCACTTTGTTTACATTTGTCTCATGCCCGGTTGAATTATCCTGAAACAGCAAAAACTCTCACCGCCCAACCCCTGCCAGTGGATCTGGACTTCTGCTTAATCAGATGCTGGCCACCTTTTCCCAATTCACAGAAATGCTTAATGGTCCAAAGATAGAACGTTCACAATTGTTTTTCTCCCATGCTTCTTTCTCTCTCAATTTTTAATGAATAGAATGTGAAATTTTTCATAGCAATCATTTAAGCTTTTTCTTAAGCTTTTTTTTTTTTCTGCCAGAGAAGGAGGTGAGGACTAGATCTTAAATTAATCATGGGAGGCATTCGTGCAGATTCGATTTCCAATGGAAGCAGAGACTTTAGAAAATCTACCAGGGAGAAGGGGAGGTGCATGTGCTAACACAGACTTTCCCTGCAAAAAGCTGTTTATGTGCGAAACCATCTCTGTCCAGTTAGAAGAAAATGTCCTTGCCTTTGCTTGGTCCCCAGGACAGAAGGTGGTTCGGACATGATGGCAGGATCCTAGCCCTGCCAAACCCCATCAAGCCGTTCCCTGCGAGGCCTCCAGCTCTGACCGGGGAGCAAGGCATGAATGCAGAGCTCGAAACACTGTATAAAAAGGTAAACCCTCCCCCCACCTTTGTCATACTTTGCTCAGAAGTGCTCTACTTCTTGAATAGCTTGGAGTGCTGATTTTGTAACATTCGACTTTGATTTGTTTTTCAAATAATTCACTCTCTTACACACAAAGAACAAACAGCAGCGTATTTACAAGTGAGTCCAACGTGCTCACCTAAATCCCTTCTCAAACAAGGAGACAGTTTACCAGGTAGAGAAGGCTGAGTCAGTGTCTTTATTTGCATATCCCGGTTAGTTGACCTTATTTTTCTTCTTTTCTTTCTGTCATCTTACATACGCTGCAGAATTACTTCCCACTCATTGTCTCTTGGTTGTATAACCAGAGGCTTTCTGTCTTTGCAAATCATTTTTATTGTATTCCCCTAAGCTATGGTAGCTTGCCGTCTGATTTGGGCCCTGGCACTAAACGCCTCCGGAGAGGGACTTGGCCCTGGAACTCTCTGTCACAAGTTCTTCAGCTGTAAAGTGAGAACAGCAACAGCGCCTCGCTCCCAGAACTGCTGTGCAGATTGGTTGAGATAACGAAGTGCTAAGAACGGAGCTCAGAAAGCGCTGGCTAGTTACCTGTCTTCGTGTGTGATTGTATTGCTCTTTCATTCCTGACGTGCCGAGCAAGCATCACCTCCTTCAGATACCTGTGTAATTATAAATTTATAACATTTCAACACTGATAAAGGAGAACAGAATGAGGGGATGTAATGATCGTTCTGTAAAGCAGGCGATGTACAGAGAAGACACAGGCTCAAGTCAGAGAACCTGCGTGGAGTTGGCTGTTCTATTAACAAGCTTGTGGCTTTGGGCGGTCGCTGTACCTCCCTGGGCCTGTTTCCCTCCTTGAAAAATAATAATCTTCCCTAACTCATAGGATCACTGTGAGCATTGAGATAATGTATATGCACCCCCATTTTTTTAATTGTGAATTTTTATAAAATGTTGTTAATTACAAACAAGTGTTGACGAGTGGCTACTTTGTGCAGGAATGAGGTCCTGCGAGTAGATTACAAAACAAGCATAAACCTAAGCCCCAGGCCAGGAGGGATTTATCCATGATTTGCTCACATGACAAAGACACATGATACAATTAGTGATCAAGACAGTATCAACTTATACATCTATCTAATAATCCATCGGGCACTGCTTCATCTATCCGTCCATCCAACATACAACACAGATATAATGAAGCACTAAATTATGGATTAAAATTAGAAAATAGAAGAATAATTACTGTGGAGAATGGGGTATTGGAGCCAATTAATCTTATCTGTCTCCTTGAGAAGTTCTGAGCTAATTGGAAATGCACGGGATTTGGAGAGGGATGCAGATATCAGGTGCACCAAGGTTAACACTGGATGGAGGGCTGCCACCTGGAACCAAGACCAGGTAGTCTTCCTGCTCCATCTGCTGTGAGTTACGTTCCCCAGGCTGCACAGCTAAAGAACTGCCCCATGAGCTCAGAAGTGGAGTGCTGAGGGGGACACGGGGCCAGGAGTCGGCTCCCAGGAGAGCGCCGAGCGGGGCAGCCAGAGGCCACGGGTTACTTTACCCAACAGAGGTCCTGGACCAGTGGCTCTTGGGATCCCCCTGACTTGCCAATCAGACACATTCTTCTTTCTCTCTACCTGTGGGGAAGGCAGGGAGTGAGAGAAGCACAGAGGGTTCCCTCCCAGCACTTTTGAGAGGGGAGATCTTCCTCCCTTGTGGGCAGAGATAGGAAGTAGAGGAAGAGAACAGTCCCACTTGGAGGGTTGATTGTCCAGCATTATAGAGCAGAGGAAGTCAGGAAAATGAGAAATCCAAAGGGACTGATGTTCTCCAAGGTCATTCCTTAGAGGGTAGGCTTTGAACATGGCAAAGAGTGTTGGAGTGTATAACGAAGAAGCCATGGGCGTTTACACTCAAGGGACGTGGTATTACAATGATCTCTGTTTCTCCAATATAACTTACCTCTTACGTTTACTCTTGATTTGTATATCTCAGTCTTTTTAAAAAATGTGGTTATGGTATAAATTCCAGTGATTCAAAATACAATTCATTTCTTTCACAGTTAATATTTTTTTATGATTTTATTTACTTACTAACTTTTACCTTTTGCTACATTTATTTAGAACTGTCTGATGTCAAAACCCATGTTTTGTGAAGCTTTGATATGATGCAGAAGCAGAAATAGAATAGGCAGAGATCGTTCTATTCGCAATTGCTAATCTGTCTTCTCACTCCCTCCCTTAAGCCCCTGAGAGTGACTCAAGGTCAAAGACTGGGTCTTATTGTTCTTCTAACCCTCCCACTCAGCAGGAAGCCTGACATTGCAGTCCAAGTGTGAATCAAGTATCAGGAAATAGACTTCACTGAGCTGACCATATCCAGAAGAAATGCCTTCTTTTCTGTTCCTCTTCTCAGCTATCTCTCCTGCAAAACAGTTGCTTCCTAAGGCCTGGCTAATCCTGGCATCCAAGTGATGGGAAATCAGTTGCTAAGTCAGGAATTTGGGGCCTTTGGTGGAGCCTTGATGATTTATGCCTCAGAGTTTTCAGGTCTAATACTAACCAAACCCAGCAGGGTTGATGGCAGCCCAGCCCCCGTGAGAGTCAAGCCTGGCTTTCCTTTGGTTAAAAATACTTGACTGCCAATTCAAATGACCGACTGTGTGCCCTCCAATGAGATCACTTAAGAGTTTTATTTGGAATGGAGTTGGTACTCAGCCCTACTTCTTTGAACATGTTTCTAAATTATAGAGGGGGAAAAAGTAGTTTTTAAAAGTGAAATATCCTGCTGCACCTAAATTGAGATCCCTTTTCAGAGACCGTTGAAGATAAAGAAAGGCAAAAAGAGATTAGATGTTGTGCAAAAAAACTATAATAAACTGCGAATGAGAAAGAATACAATCTAATACCTCATGGAAGAAACTAATCCGAGAATAAAAAAACAAAAACGGGACATGGTGGATAAAAAACAAACAATGTAAAATTCAGCGTGTCTAATCATGACAACACCGTAGGGTCAGAGTTGTTGAAAGCAGTCCAAACAGCCTCCCTCCCTCCCTCCCTCCCTCCTTCCTTCCTTCCTTCCCTCCTCCTTTCTCTCCTTCCCATTGTAGTCTTTCCACCCTTACCTGTAGTCTACTCAGCACAGCCATGCCCTTCGTGGTGCCAAACCCTGGAAATGCAGGGGCAGGAGCACTCAAACATGGCTATAGAGAGGCTTGTCCGTGGTGTGGGAGACAGAAACCTCACGTGTTAAAGGTACTGTGGTTAGGGGTCAGCACGGCATTTCTGGGGGAATATGGTAGGAGGCCCCTCTTTTCAAATCTGCTTACAAATGTGGGGTCTGGAGATGAATCATTGAATTGAAGGAGGACCTTTCGGAGCCAGGGCCTCAGGCGCTGGGACCAGGGACTCGGTGCTAGCAGGTCTCCATCCATCTCTCTTTTCTCTGGGTGTCCTTGAAGTCGAAGGTTTCATTCTCTCCTATTGCAGGGAGGCCAGAATTCTCCCTGTGTTAGGGAGCATGACCCCTCATAACCTAAGCTTAGCAACTCCAGAGGGAAAGCATCCTATTTTCTCCCAGGTTCACATTATGGATACCAAGGACAAACTGGTCAGTTGTAAGTCGGACATATGCCCATCTCTCCCTCGCACCCCGGAGACACAGCCAGGAGATGGAGAATGAGAAAGATTCCCAGGAAAAACCAGAAGAAGGGCTGTAGAATCTGCTGCAGGCTCTGGGCTGGATCCAGACCCTGTTGCTACTAGTTTCCTGGGGAAAATATGAAAACTTGTATTTGAATCCCACCAATGATTATTCTTTTTCTGCACAACTTCATTTTTTTTCTCCAATGGCATGCACCTCTGCACATGCTGAGAACATCAGCAGATGATTCATACGCACCATCTCTGATAGTTTCGGTTTTCAGTTTCCATTGAAAGACTGAAGAATTAGATTGATTTCAAAATGAAAATAATATGCCCTATAAATGGCATTTATTCTTGGGAGAAATTGTAGCTACTCTTTTCATGATAGTTCCCAATACATGTGTATAAACAGATACAACAAGAAGACCAGGGCGTCTTTCTCCCCAGTAGGAAGAGAGTTGGGGTCTTTTGAGAAGTCTTACCCAATGACTGCCAAGAGTCCTGGAAGCTATTTCACTTGACTGAGCTGATCTTAAGGCAGAGACCACCAATAATTATCCAAATGTGGGCTAGTACAGATTTAGGGAAGGAGACACAAAATAAAAGTGCCCCAGGTAGCATTTCAAGTAATTAAAACGATGCTGCCAACCGTACTTACTCACCAAGAAGAGTACAAGGTGGAACCTGAGAGCCACGCCTGAGTGATCACATTACCCCAGGGCGAAGGGAGGAGAGTCAGGGCAAGACCCAGCAGGCGCGAAGCAATGAGGAGCAGTGCCATTTGGTTTTGTCTTTGTGAGGCAGGAATTTTTTAAGTAATGCCGGTAGTCTGCACGATTGTAAGACATGTAATGACCACGGCAGATTAAAAACTTCTAACATGAATGCAGGTTATAATTGAATACTTTTACTGGAATAAAAGAGAAAAAGTGGGCCTTCCTGTTGCCATCTGAAGTGTAAAGATTTTAATGAGCAGAACCATGGCTTTCATAACATACAAAATATTGGTAGAGCATTATCCATGTCAGTGGTCTTTCTGTCCTAGAAATCCAAACAGAGATTCAATTCAGTGTATTTCGGAGGGGACTGAGGTCAGTCCTTTCCTATTCGAGCCTGCGTGTTTGTAAACACATCCCAGTTTATAGGACTTTTTTTTTAACAAAAAATCTGCTGATCTTCTCATTAAAGACAGACTCCGTGCTATTTTACAGGAGAAAACTTGTTGTTTAATTAAAATTAATGCAAGATACACTCTACTGAAGTCTTGCAGAAAATTGTACATCAAGAGTCTACTAATTTAGAAGGAAGGGAAAGTATGAAATTAAATAGCTAAAAAAGAAATAAACTCATATATTCTTACCAGTACAAAGCAGCCAGCAACACAAGTCATGGCACATTTACTGGTAAACAAAGACCCACGTGTATGTGCTTTGCTGTAAATGCAAATACCGGTGCTATTTTGAAGACTAGTAGTAACTGAAAAGCAGATCACACTGTATAACCAGTGTGAGTATAGTTCTGTACATATTTACATGTATGTACATACACACACATATACAATCTGGACCTCCCTTTTCTGGTCTTAGTCTGATAGGGGACAATGTGAGAATCTTATGATCACAGGATTCTGGGGTCCCCTCTTCCGCGATCCCGGCCTCCCTCTGCAGATCCCAGGCCTTATCCTTCCCGCCTCTGGTCCATGTGACAAGGACCAGATCTCAGTCCTTCTGACTCGATGGCTGCTTGAAGACAGGCCCGCTGCACTGCAGACAGCCATCCGTCTCTGTCGGACAAATGAGATGGTCCGTGTGAGTGAGTGAGATGACGCCTCGTGATCTATGAAGCGCTAACTGAATCATCCTCGGCCTCCCATTTCTGCTGAGGAAGAAACGGAGGCTCAGGTCCACATGGTGACCTCACCCAGGCTCCAGAGAAAGTTCGAGTCGGAGCCAGAGCTGGAATCCAAGGGTTCTGGCCCCGTTCAGCATCTTCCCAAGATGCCATGAAGACGGATTAAGCTAAGAGATTAGTGAACATTACCCACAATTTCTGAAGGATCAATGCTTCAGTTCTCACTAGAGTTTGTAGAACTTCCATTTACCCTCATAACTTATAAATAATACAGTTATGTCACATAATCCTACAATATCATTTTCCAGATAACATAAGTAGCTTCCAAAACTCCATTCTGCAAAAAGGGAGGATCGGGTGATGTGCCTCAAAGCCCACAGTCCCGACCACAGCCCACGTCCACCTGAAAACAAAGACACAATCAGAAAGCTCTCTCCACCTTGGGCCTCCCAACCAAAACCTAGATTCCCACAAAAGTGGTAGTGGTCAATGTGGCGTATCTTGAAGGGTTTATGGAATAAGAACAGGGAGATTTGTCTGACACGCTATACTCCAAGCCATCCAGGGAAGTCCCAGTGGGAACCCCCGTTCCTGTTGTCCACACGCACTCAGCGGCTCCATCGCCCTCTTCCGCCGTCACTCTGTACCCGAAGAGTATAACTATGATCCCAGTCATGAACAGTTTGGACCAGAATCTATGCTGCTCTCATTAAAAGAATGTCAAGGTCACCAGCCACAAAAACCAAGAAACAGGATAGTCTGCAGGACAAAGATTAGCACTGAGCTAGGAGAGAAAGAAATCCAAAAGATGCTGGAAACAAGATGACAAAGGTTTCCTTTCTCGTCTTTCGTTTTACCTTTCAAGCATTCAGAAAAGAGCAGTCCCCTAAAACCTCCTGGAAGCAGGAAACAGAGCATCATTCTCCTGGCTTGACCTGGTAGGAGGTATTTTGCATCCGACTGTCTTCCCATTGCTTGGTAGTTCGTTAGCCACTAAGTGTGTTCTCATATACTCTGCTCTCTTTGGCAGGCAGTCAGATATGTGCACAGCAGTCAACATATGATTGGATCTGGAGAGCCTCCTGGGAATTTCCAACTGGACATCGATATTTCAGGGTTAATCTTCACTCATCATCCCTGTTTTAGCCGAGAGCATGTTTTGGCAGCCAAACTGGCCCAATTATATGACCAGTACCTTGCAAGACGCCAGAGAAACAAGGCAAAATTTCTTTCTGATAAGGTACACTCTTCCACACTTCTTATTGGTGGGGTTGGTTCCTCTGATGAACCCAAACAACAGAAACACTTCCAGCAGCAAACGCTCCTGTGCCTCTTTCATGTGGCCGCTCCTTCTAGGGCGTGAGGCGTGTTGTCATACCTAGAGTCGAAAGAACGGACACAGCGATGTACTAGAACGTGTGCAAATTCAGTGGCACACTCTGGGCTTAAAGGAAAAGATTTGTGCAAACAGTGCAAGTAGTCTCACCTGTCAGGAATGAGTATTGGATGGAAGATTCTTAGCTGTGTCTTGCTTGTGTAATCTCAGAGGCTGAGACTGTTCAAGGCTTAAGAATCTCTCTGTCCTTAGAGACATTCTCATTTTTTTTTTAAGATTTTATTTATTTATTTTTAGACAGAAGGGAAGGGAGGGAGAAACAGAGGGAGAGAAACATCAATGTGTGGTTGCCTCTCACGTGACCCCCACTGAGGACCTGGCCTGCAACCCTGGCATGTGCCCTGACTGGCACTCGAAGAGACATTCTCATTTTTATATGTAATCTCCCATAATGTGGTGCCTTAAAACAAGTCAGTTGTTTCAGCTGGTGCTCAAAGAAATCGCTGTCTGTTTTGGGTTGGTTTCTAATGTAATATTATCCTATGGAATTTTCATGGATAATTTTGACGATAGGCAATTTTAGGCTCATACCCTGACTTACAATTTACTGCTCCCAAAAGGAGCTAACGCCATGACCTCTCCTTTTATGAGTCTATTATTTTATGATCTCTTCACATCACAAGAATATTGCTGTATGTCCAGCGCCCAGAAAGACCCACTTTTAGCCTTGAAAGAAACCTTGTTCCTGAGACACGCACATCAAAGTGACATTTCTCATGAGCAGCTTGATTATCTGGGCCACAGAACAAGGATGGACATGCAATGTTCTTCAGTATTCTTCTGTTTTTCTTTTAAAATAGAAGAAATAGCTCTTCGTCAAAGTTCATTTTGGTGAAAGCCTGGGGACAGCTGGACACGTGGACATCCATCCACTCACAGGACGCGTCCTCTGGGTCGTTCTGTGGGTGGGTCATTTTACTGGCGGGGCCAGACACTTTACTTGCAGCAGGGAGGAGAGTGACTAACTCAGAACTTGTGTCCTTGTCTTTTTAAGCTCCAAGCTCTAAGATATGCTGTTCAGACAGGCCTCGATCCAGCAAAAACTCAAAAGTCTGTTGATATAACCCAAAAAGCTATCAATGAGTATAAATCTGAAATTCGGTGAGTCAAGTCTGTAATTGTAACTTCTGCTTTTTTTTCCTGTTTGACATGTACTTGTTGAGAGCTTTCGCTTTCCAGAGTTTCTCTGAATGCACTGAATGCATGTGAATTAAGCCAAAAGAAGCAATGAGATCTATCCATCATGTTAACACCAAATCTGAAAACCAGCAAAAGAAGGAGGATGCAGGATGTTGTAACTCACACACTCTGCTGGTGTAAACAAATGTTGCTACGGCCACCACTCTAGGGAACAGTACGACCATAGACAGGAAGAGTGTGGAAATGCCCGTGAGCTGAGACCTAGCACTTCTGCTTCAGATGTATGCAATCCAAGGAGCCCTGGGCACCATTTACAAAATCAGAAAGTAGAAATGCCCCCGTAGCAATGAACACATCTGCTGGAGTCTTACACTGAATGTCTACACCATGGTTGAAATGACTGGATTAGTCTGCATGTATTGATACGGGTAAAACAAGGTTGGATTTAAAAATCCAGGTGCAGGGAGGTGTGGCACAGAAACCTACAGTACACCTGAGATGGAGCTCATCCGTCCTAGGTGCTCATTTGCAGCCCATATGGACAGAAAAGGCACATGCCAGCTAGTGAATGATAGAACCAGGATTTAAACCTGGACAGTCTGGTTCCAACCTGTGTGCCCCAACCACGCGCTTTACTGCTCATCAAAGGGAATGCTTCTCACTCTGGTTCACTGCCTTCCTGCTTTTCTAAGGTCTTCAGAGCGTCCCAAATCTTGGCTACCCGCCCACTAATGGGCTGTCATCTTCCACCCTCTTCCTTTTCCACAGCCACCAGTCGAATGAGTAGACACCGAGCCCTCTGTGCTTCTCTGTGCCGTCCCCAGACTCAGTCATCGCAAGCCCAGTGCCCAGACTCAGGCCTTCCTCCTGGCGTTCAGGAGGGGCTGACTCATGAAACACTCCCTCCAGTTGCCTAAGACACTCTCTTAGGCAAATCTCACACTGTATGTAGTAGTTGCCTGTCTGTCTCCTGAGCTAAGACCCTGAGGACAGAGACACGTCCTGTCTCCTAGTTGCTTTCAAATCCCCTGGTGTGACACCTAGTACTTGCCCAAGAAAAAATAAATTGTCTAATGAATAAATGAATGACATAATAGAGTACATTTGGGTTCTGGATTGGGCTATCATTCATAGGAAGGGCTTAAAGTAAGGCATTAGATGATTGTCAAACACTTTAAATGATGGAAATGAAAATGGAAGCATTTTCCGACAACGCCTCTTCCAATGAGGCCAAACATACCCTTACTTCAGGGAGCTCTGAAAACTCGCCAAGGCGTGCGGTAAGTAATGCGCTTCGTCTCCTACAGGGAAAACCTGTGATTTGTGTTCACAAGACTTGAATGTATGTGCTGTTAACTGGAACAGCAACATACCCTGCTATGTTTACATAATTTAGTCCATGAGAACTGCGTTTACTGGCCCTTTATTTTTATAGTGTCAATGGTGACAATTTCAGGGTACTTTGTATTAACAATGATTCTAAAAGGTAATTTAGCTAAGTTGAAGTCAGATTCACCTAATGAAAACAAAATCAAATAACCTCTCAAAATAGATCAACATCACCTGTCTTCAAATTTGCATTCATATTTTCGGTTTCCTAGTGCTTAAGAAATATTGTAGCTCTTAAATTAAATATACAATCACTATAGCATTATTCATTTTTTAAAATTTGCAAACACATCTAAATAACTTTTTAATATTTATATATACCCACGTATTATATATTGTAGGCAAACAAGAAAACTCCGTGACGCTGAACAAGAAAAAGATCGAACGTTGCTCAAGACCATCATCAAAGTTTGGAAAGAAATGAAGTCCCTTCGAGAGTTCCAGAGGTTTACAAATACACCCTTGAAACTTGTTTTGAGAAAGTAGGTTTTTTCAAATATTATTTTATTGGGTTATATCGTGCATAGAGAAAACTGTATAAAACATAGATACAGTTTAAAAATAGTTACAAAAAGTGCTTACAAATGAATGACCATGAAACCACTTCCCAGGATAAGAAATAGAGCATCCCCTATACCTGGCAGCCCCCATGTTCCAACCCCAATGATATCCCCTCGCCACAGAAGTAACTGTTTTCTGGACTTTTCTAATCAGTGTTTCCCTGCTTTTATTTATAAATTTGTCATCTATGTATAATCCCTAGCAACATACATTCTTTGGCTTTTCCATAAATAAAAGTATATTGTGTATTCTTTAGTGAATACACGCTAGTT
>PVJI01030642.1:0-13976 GCA_004026765.1 Micronycteris hirsuta
ACTCTTTGTTTTCTGGACTCAACTCACAATCCTTCTGCCCCCCAACAAGAGTCTTATCTCTTTTCCACCCTTTCTAAAAAGTGACTAGTTGGGTGAAATATCACAATTAATACTACTTATCCAAAGGAACTCCTACCTCTTCTCTAAGAGTTGGTACTTTAAATACCATAGAATATGTTCCCACTGTCTTAACCCATTTTGCCTTCCCCCTCCAACTGATCACATAAAAGAGTAGGTGGGAGCTATGAGAGTAGGTGGGAGAGTAGGTGAACACCAGTATACCTACTGGTAGAGAGAATCTACCAACACAGGAACCACCAACAGATAGTAAATGAAGGTGATGGAGGAGTGAGTGAATGAAACACTAACCTCCACCTAGGACCAATCTGGAATTACAACTAAATGGAGAAGAAATGATCCAGAACAAATAACTGAACAATAACAAGAGAGAAGCCTCATAACATCAGACAGACACAAGAACCAGCTTTGACAAACCTGTCCACATGTGCACAACAGCATACAAGATGTGGTGGATGGAGTGACATTCAGTTAACCAGCTGGAGGGAAGACCCCAGCAAAGACCCAAGAACAATCAAAACCCAAATACATACAGAGAACTAACATAAATGACAGCCAAAGAGCAGCAAATTCAGGATATCAATGAGAATGAACCACTAAATCTCACAGATCTCCTACCATAGAAGTTCATGCTGCAAATGCAGGGAGTCAGAAGAGAACAATTTAAGAAGCAGAGGCTAACAAGAAGAGTCTCACAAACAATGGGAAGACAAAGAAACAATCCCCAAATGAAAGGAAAGGAGGAAGCCTCAGAAAGAATGCTAAATGAAATAAAGCAAGTCAACTATCAAATATTGAGTTCAAAGCAATAGTTATCAGGCAGCTCAATGAGCTCACATAGAATTACCAAAAACTACAGGGAAACTACAATGAACTCACTGCAAACTATATCAGTATGAAAAAGGAAATAGAAACTATAAAGAAGGGCTAAGAGGAAATAAAGAACACAATTTCTGGATGGATGAGAAATCATGATTCACACATATGCCGCCTACAAGAGACCAACCTCAGAACAAAAGACCTACATAGACTGAAAGTATAGGTTTGGAAAAAAATATTCCAAGCAAATGGATAGGAAAAAAGAAGCTGGGATTCCAATACTCCTATCACACAAAATAGACTTCAAAACAAGGCCCATAAAAAGAGACCCAGAAGGGCACCTCATAATATTCAAAGGAGGGGAAATCCATCAAGAAGATATAAACATCACAAGTATATATGCACCCAACATAGGAGCACCCAATAGGTAAGGAAAATCTTAGAGGACTTCAAAAAAGATGTCGACAGCAACACAATTATAGTAGGATATATTAACACCCCACTATCAGAAATAGATAGAACATACAAACAAAATATCAACAAAGATATTGTGGAATTAAACAATGTCCTAGATCAAATGGACTTAACTGATATATAGAGAGAGAGCCTTTCATCCCAAAGAGGCAAAATACAGATTCTTTTCAAATACACATGGAAATTTTCAAAGATAGACCAAATGATAGGACACAAAATAAATCTCAACAAATTCAAGAAAACTGAAATCATATCAAGCACTTTCTCTGAACACAAGGGACTGAAACTAGAAACAACTTCAAGGAAAAAACTCAAAACCACTCAAATTCATGAAGATTGAATAGCGTGCTATGAAACAATAGATGGGTTAAGAATGAGATCAAGGAAAAGAGCAAAAAGTTTCTGGAAATACATGAAAATGAACTTGCAACAGTCCAAAATTTATGGAGCACAACAAAGGCAGTCCTAAGAGGAAAGTTCACAGAGATACAGGCCTACCTAAAAAAGAGAAATATTTCAAATAAACAAACTAACCCTACACCTACAAGAACTGGAGAAAGAACAACAAAGACAGCCTAGAGCAAGCAAAAGGAAGAAAATAATCAAACCAGAGCAGAATTAAATGACATAGAGACTAAAAGAAGAATTCTAAGGATCAATAAATCCAGGAGTTGGTTCTTTGAAAAGATAAACAATATCAAGGACTTCCAGCCAAGATGGAGGTGTAAATGGACACACTGTTACTCCTAGCACAACCAAAAGAGGAAAAAAACAATTTAGAGGGCAAGGGCAGCCAGATCTGACAGAAAACTGAACCGAGTGGAAGTCCAACAACCAAGGAGTTAAAGAAGACACATTCATCCAGACTGGTAGGCCGGGGGGGAGCCAGGTGGAGGGCGCTTGGCAAGACGTGGTTTGTGGAGAGGTGCTGGTGGCACTCCAGCCACCTGAAGCAGCCCGTGGTGGGCGTACATGACCAAAGCACAGCAGGCACACTCTGCAAGACCGGGGCTGAGACTGGTGGACCAGACGGTCCCTCATTCTCGCGCAGATAAACTGGGAGGAAAAGCAGGGGGGCGGAACAGACTGCTTGGCCCACCAACGCAAGGAAATAAAGCCTCAAACCACTGATTGAAAACACCTGTGGGGTTGAGGCAGCGGGAGGAGGAACTCCCTGCCTCACAGGAGAGTTCCTTGGGGAGACCCACAGGGACTCGGAACTGTGCAGGCTCGCCCACTCACCCCGGAGCCAGCAAGGAGGGGATCAACTTGCTTGTGGGCAGCTGGGGAGGTGCGGAGAGCAGAGCAAGTACCATTGTTTTCTCAGGCCCAGCCCCCACACACAGCGTCACATCGCAGCAACGTGGGTTACCCGCCCCCACAAAGAGCTTCACAACACAGCAACATGGGTGACCTCGCCCCCACAGACAGCGTCACAACAGAGCGATGTGGGTTTCCCCGCCCTGGTAGCACCTAAAGCTCTGCCCCTTAAAGTAACAGGTGCACCGAGGGAAAAAAAAAAAAGGCCCAAAAGAGACAGAAAAAAAATGGCTGCAAGATAGGGGGGGGGCAGAGTCCACTTCCTCCTCCCCACAAGTGAAACACCAACTGACTTTCTGAGGAACAGAGCGAACACCCAACAGTATTCCAGCATATATGAAGATTGGTGACCAAGATTATAGGGGAAAATGAACGATCGGATGCCTGATGCAGACAGGAGGACCAGGGGAGCAGGCCTGACCGGACACTTTTAAAGCCAGCCAGCAGAAGTTTTTGTTTGTATGTTTGTTTGTTTTCCCCACCCTCCCTCCTATATGTCCATCTTTATTTTTTTAATTCCTTCTTCCTTCCATTCATTTAGTATTCCTAGTCTTCTCCTCTTTTTATTTCTTTTTTTATTTATTTTTTAAACTTTCTTTTTTCTTTCTTCTTCTTCCTTCCCCTCTCTTCTTTTTTTTTTTAAAGATTTTATTTATTTATTTTCAGAGAGAGGAGAAGGGAGGGAGAAAGAGCAATGTATGGTTGCCTCTCACATGGCCCTCACTGGGGACCTGGCCTGCAACCCAGGCATGTGCCCCGACCGGGAATCGAACCAGGACCCTCTGGTTCCCAGCCCGCGCTCAATCCACTGAGCTACACCAGCCGGGCGTCCTTCCCCTCTCTTCTTTATCCACAGGTGACACATTAAAACCTGGAGTTGAAATAAGAACAGAGCTAGAACCGGACCACGCTCAGCCCTAAAAAAAGAGACAGTGAGACAAAATTAACTTCCCTACTCCAGAGAACTTGACAGATCAATTTAAGAAACAGAGGCTAGCAAGAAGAGTCTCACAAACAATGGGAAGACAAAGAAACAATCCCCAAATGAAAGGAAAGGAGGAACCACCAGAAAGAATGAAAAATGAAACAGAGGCAAGCCAACTATCAGATAGTGAGTTCAAAGTATTGGTTATCAGGATGTTCAAGAAGATTGATGAGCTCGCAGAGAATTTCCAGAAACTACAGGGAAACTATAATGAACTCACTGCAAACTATGTCAACATGAAAAAGGAAATAGAAACTATCCACAAGGGCCAAGAGGAAATGAAGAATACAATATCTGAACTGAAGAATACAATAGAAGGAATCAAAAGCAGGCTCGATGAAGCAGAGAACTGGATCAGCTAGCTGGAAGACAAGGTAGGAAAAAACACCCAAAAAGAGCAGGAACAGGAAAAGAGACTCAGAAAGAATGAAGATATATTAAGGGAAACACAGGACAACATGAAACATAAAAATATTCATATAATAGGGATACCAGAAGGAAAAGAAGAAGAGCAAGGGATAGAAAACATGTTTGAAAAAGTATTTCCTAATCTGATGAGAGAAAAAGTCACACAAATCCAGGAAACACAGAGAGTCCCAATCAAAAGGAACCCAAACAGGCACACTTCAAGACACATCATCATTAAAATGGCAAAATTCCAAGACAAAGAGAGAATCTTAAAGGCAGCAAGACAGAGACAGGAAGTAACATACAAGGGAGCCCTGATAAGGTTAGCAGCTTACTTCTCAATGGAAACACTTCAAGCCAGAAGAGAATGGAAAGAAATATTCCAAGTAATGAGAACCAGAGGCCTGAAACCAAGGCTACTGTACCCAGCAAGGCTCTCAATTAAGATAGATGGCCAAATAAGGAGCTTCCCAGACAAAAGAAGTCTAAAAGAATACACCTGCACCAAACCAGCTCTGCAAGAGATGCTAAAGGGACTGCTTTAAGGAAAGGAAGAGAAAGAGAGAGAGTGAGGAACACAGGTACAAAAAAAATGGCAATGAATAAGTACCTATCAATAATAACCTTAAACATAAATAGATTAAATGCTTCAATCAAAAGACATAGACTAGCTGAATGGATAACAAAGCGTGATTTACACACATGCTGCCTACAAGAGAACCACCTCAGGACAAAAGACTTACACAGACTGAAAGTGAAGGGCTGGAAACAAGTTTTCCAAGCAAATGAACAGGAAAAAAAAAGCTGGGGTAGCAATACTCATATAAGACAAAATAGACTTCAAAAAAGGGGCCATAAAGAGAGACCCAGAAGAACACTTTATAATATTCAAGGGAAGAATCCACCAAGAAGACATAAACATTATAAATATATATGTACCCAACACAGGAGCACCCAAATGCACAAAGAAAATCTTTGAGGACTTCAAGAAAGGTATTGACAGCAACACAATTATAGTAGGGGACTTCAACATCCCACTGTCAAAAATGGACAGATCCTCCAAATGAAATATCAGCAAAGCCATTGTGGCACTGAACAATGCCCTAGAAGAAATGAACTTAATTGATATATATAGGGCCCTTCACCCCAAAGAAGCTAAATACAAATTCTTTTCAAATGCACATGGAAAATTTTCAGAAATAGACCATATGATAGGACACAAAACAAGCCTCAACAAATTCAAGAAAATTGAAATCATACCAAGTATCTTCTCTGACCACAAGGGACTGAAATTAGAAACCAACCCAAAAGGAAAACATCCCAAACACTTAAAATCATGGAGATTGAATAGCATGCTATTAAACAATGAATGGGTCAAGGACGAGATTAGGGAAGAAATCAAAAAGTTCCTTGAAACAAATGAAAATGAACTGACAACAACCCAAAACTTGTGGGACACAGCGAAGGTAGTCCTGAGAGGGAAGTTCATAGTGATACAGGCCTACCTAAAAAAAAATAGAAACAGTTCACACAAACAACCTAACCCTACACCTAGAAGAACTCGAGGAACAACAACAAAGACAACCCAGAGCAAGTAGAAGGAACGAAATAACCAAGATCAGAGCAGAATTGAATGACATAGAGACTAAAAAAAACAATTCTAAGGATCAATGAATCCAGGAGCTGGTTCTTTGAAAAGATAAACAAAATCGACAAGCCTTTAAGCAGGCTCATCAAGAAAAAAAGAGAGAGGACTAAAATAAACTCAATCAGAAATGAAAGAGAAGTTATTACAACTGATGCCACAGAAATACAAAGAATTTTAAGGCACTACTGTGAAGAACTGTATGCCAAGAAATATGAAAACCTAGGAGAAATGGACAAATTTTTAGAAAAATATAATCTTCCAAAGCTGAATGAAGAAGAAGCAGAAAGCCTGAACAGACCAATAACAGCTTACAAAATTGAAGCAGTAATTAAAAACAACAACAACAACAACAACAACAACAACAACAACTCCCGTCACACTGAATCCCTGGACTGGACGGTTTCACAGGAGAATTTTATAAAATATACAGAAAGAGTAACACCTATCCTTCAAAGACTATTCCAAAAACTCCAAAAAGACAGAAGACTCCCAAACTCTTTTTATGAAGCCAGCATCATCATAATCCCAAAACCAGATAGAGACACACACAAAAAATGTACAGGCCAATATCACTGGTGACATAGACTCTAAAACACTCAACAAAATATTGGCAAACCAAATCCAGCAATACATTAAAAAGATCATACACCATGATCAAGTGGGATTCATCCCAGGGAGGCAAAGATGGTTAAATATTCACAAATCAGTAAACATCATACATCACATAAAGAAAAGGAAAGACAAAAATCATATGATTATATACAGTCATCCCTTGCTATATCAAGGTTCACTAATAAGTGATGCAGCTTCACTGTATCATGGGTTTTTAAAAAATATATATCTTATTCTGTATTGTGGAGTTTTTGCTCTATCGCAGGATTTTGCGGTATATAGGTATTTATATAATATTTATGATTTTAATTACTTTTGCTTAAAAAATTTTAAATGATAGTAAAAGCGCCAGCAACTCCCATCACTATGTTAATTACTCTGAGGAAGAGATCAGTTATGCCTATGCCTTTAGCGGAAATAGAAGTTACAGCCCAGGGAGAAGATACTGCACCTCCTGATGAAGCATCTGATGGAGTGGTGCCTTCAGAAGAGCTGTAATGCTCTTCTTGGCTATGCAGTACATTCATCTCATCGTCATCACCTTCATTGCCATCAGTACTGCATAGCTACATAATTCATTATCTTCATCATTCAAGTTGTAGTATACTTCACTGGTGAGTACCCATATAGAATTTTATATGTTGTTAAAATTACATAGGTTTAAGAGTGTAGAACGTGTTGAAGAGCATATGAAGTGTTTATAAGAGTGTGGGAAAGGTTAATAAGAGAGTCGGAAAGGTTTATAGGAATGTGGGAAGGGTTTCTAGAGCCTTAAAATATATATAAATAATAAAATAAATATAACGCCGATACTTCACAGATTTTCACCTATTGTGGGGGTCTCTGGAACATAACTCCCACTATAGGTGAGGGATCACTGTAAATAAATGTGTAAAAAGCATTTGATAAGGTACAACACTCCTTACGATAAAATCACTCAGCAAAGTGGGAATAGAGGGAGCATTACCCAACATAATAAAGGCCAAATATGATAGACTTACAGCAAACATCATACTCCATGGGCAAAAGCTATAATCTTTCCCACTAAATCAGGAACCAGACAAGGATGTCCTCTTTCACCAATCCTATTCAACATAGTACTGGAAGTCCTAACCATAGAAATCAGACAACAAAAAGAAATAAAAGGCATCCAAATTGAAAAAGGAGGAAGCAAAACTGTCATTGTTTGCAGATGACATGATAGTGTACATAAAAAATCATACAGAGTCCACCAAACAACTACTCTACCTAATAAGTAAATTTTGCAAAATAGCAGGATACAAAGACACTACTCAGAAATCAAAGGCATTTTTGTACACTAACAATAAAAAAGCAAAACAGAAATTGGGAAAAAATCCAATTTGATAAAGCAACAAGAAAAAAAAAGTACCTAGGAATAAACCTAAACAAGGAGGTAAAAGATCTGTACTCATAAACTATACAACACTGAAGAAAGAAATTAAGGAAGACACAAACAAATGAAAGCCATACCATGCTCATGGGTTGGAAGGATTAACATCATCAAAATGGCCATACTACACAAAGTGATTTAGAGATTCAATGCAATCCCTATCACAGCACCAATGACACATTTCAAAGATATAGAACAAATATTTCAAAATTTTATCTGGAGCCATAAATGACCCTGAATAGCTGAAGCAACTTTGAGAAAGAAGAACAAAGTAGGAGGGATCACAATACCTGAGAGCAAACTGTATTACATGCCCACTGTAATCAAAACAGCCTGGTACTGTCATAAGAACAGACACATAGACCAATGGAACAGAATAGAGAGCCCAGAAATAAACCCAAGTCTCCATGGTCAATTAATATTTGACATCTGGGAAGAAGCATAACGTAGTAAAAATAGCCTCTTCCACAAATATTGTTGGGAGAGCTGGACAGCTACATGCAAAACAATGAAACTCAATCACCAACTTACACCACACACAAAAATAAATTCAAGGTGGATAAAAGACTTAAATATAATTCATGGCCCCATAAAAGTCCTAGTGGAGATGGTAGGCAGGAAATTCACAGATATTCCATGCAGCAATACTTTCACTGATACGTCCCCTAGAGCAAGGATCATAAAGGAAAGAATAAATAAATGGGACTTCATCAAAATAAAAAGCTTCTGCATGGCTAAAGAAATCATTGGCAACACCCTGGCTGGTGTAGTTCAGTGGACTGAGCACGGGCTGGGAACCAGATGGTCCTGGTTCGATTCCTAGTCAGGGCACATGCCTGGGTTGCGGGCCGGGTCCCCTATGAGGGCCACGTGAGAGGCAACCATACATTGCTGTTTCTCTCACTCTCTGTCTCCCTCCCTTCTCCTCTCTCTAAAAATAAATAAATAAAATCTTAAAAAAAAACTTTAAAAAAAATCAAGAAATCATTGGCAAAATGAAAAGGGAGCCAACTGTGTGGGAAAATATATTTGCCAGTGATATCTCTGATAAGGGTCTGATCTCCAAATATAAAGAACTCACACGACTCCACTCCAGGAAGACAAAAAACCCAATTGAAAAATGGGCAAAGGATCTGAACAGACACTTCTCCAAGGAGGACATACAGAGGGCCCAGAGATGTATGAAAGGATGCTTGGCATTACTAGGCATCAGAGAAATGCAAATTAAAATCACGATGAGATACCACTTCACACCAGTGAGAATGGCCATAATGAACAAATCAAGAAACAGTAAGTGCTGGTGGGGTTGTGGAGCAAAGGGGACCTAGTGCACTGTTGGTGGGAATGCAGACTGGTGCAACCTCTGAAAAATAGTATGGAATTTCCTGAAAAAACTAAAAATGGATTTGCCTTGGGACCCAGAAATTCTACTACCAGGTTTATACCCTAAGAATTCTGAAACACCAATTGAAAAGAACCGATGCACCCCAGAGTTCATAGCAGCACAATTTACAATAGCCAAGTGCTGGAAGTAGCCTAGGTGCCCATTGGTAAATGAGTGGATCAATAAACCCTGGTACATATACACAATGGAATACTACACAGCAGAAAAAACGAAGGAGCTCCTTCCCTTCATGACGTGGATGGAACTGGAAAGCATTATAGTAAGTGAAGTAAGCCAGGCAGTAAAAGACAAATACCATATTATCTCACCTATAAGTGGACCCTAATTAACAAAACAAACTGTCAAGCAAAATATAGCCAGAGACATTGAAACAGACAACACACTGAGAGTAACCAGAGGGATGGGGAGAGGGAAATAACGTGGGAAGGAAGGGAAAGGGTGTAAATGAACATGAATGAGAGACACAAGAATGAGCCAAGGAGGGGTGGGATTAAGGGTGGGAGGTGGCATGGGTAGGGTGGGGGGAAGTGGTGGTGAGAAAATGGAGACAAGTGTATTCAAATATCAATAAAAGAAGTAAAAAATAAAAATAAAAAATAAAACCCAACACTGCTGTTAAAAAAAAGTTTTCCAACAAATACAGATCTAAATGTAAAATTAAAACTGGCGGTGCATTAGGATGGTGGGATTTGGAATTAAATTATCATCAAAAATATTAATATCAACAGCACCACTTATTACTAATATGAATCCTGTATAATTTCTTTGTATTATTTTTTTCTTTACGATATATTCTTGTAGAGATGAACAGTTCCATGATTGTGTTTTGACTTTATTTAAAATAATTTATTCTGTATGTGGTAAAATACCAACTTGGTATATAATTAAATTAAATTCCTTTATTTTAACTGATAAGGATTTTTCCATTTTGATTTAATGTTATTTTGTAACTATGTAACATGTCAACAGATTCCAATGTCAAAACAATAAAACTTGGTACATTCAGAGAAGTTTAGCTTCTGGGCTCTCCTTTTTGTCCTGTTGTGTTTTCTCACTGGTAAAAAGTTTTAAAACATTAAGTTTGACTTTCTTTATTTTATCTTTTAAATAAAAGAAAACAGGCATTCACATATTGTCTTCTTTCTTAGATAAAAGGTAGCATACTATTCAGCACCTTCCTTTTGTTTTTTAATGTAACAATATCTAAAGATCCTCATTGCTCCTTTTGAAAGTAATAGTCCTCCCATTGTGAAGATATACCATAGCTTACTTAATTTGTCACTTATGGGTATTGGGACTATTTTAATCTTTTTCTGTTACAGTGTTGTAATAAATAGCTTTATGCCTGTGTCATTTTACATTCTTTTAATGACAAGTTGAATGAGCTTAAAAATCATATTTGTTACAATATTCTAAGAGTTGGGTAATTAGAGTAATTCATTTAGTATATAGCTTTTTCTTGATGCTTATTATATGCCAAAGACTGTGCTGGTTTGGGGAAAGAAGGTTCGATAGAGTGATGAGCAAAAAGATGGGTATGCTCTCCATCATGGAGCTTATAACTTAGGAAAACCAAGTGACTAATAGTGGAAGTAAACATAATGTGTGATAAATATTGAAAGGAAACAAGAGGAGTGATCTAAAGGAGACCTAGCGTAGTGTGAGTGGCAGGGAAATCCTCCCTAAACAAATGACCACTAGGTGGATGACTAAAGGAGTCAGCATATGTCAGGCAAAGTTGTGGAGGAAAAACATGGCAGGCAGAATGAACATGATGAGAAAAAGTGCTGAGGCAAGAGAAAGGATCACATTTCAAGCAATAAAAGGACTGATACTGAATCTTGTGAGCAAGGAGGGTGACAGGAGATATGACATGAGGTGAGTGTAGGGATAGATGCCAGTGGTCTCGTGAGACTTTAGATTCTATCTTAAATTAAGGAGGGTGACAAAAAGGAATGTAAGCCAATGGTGTGGCCCAATTTATTGTCTTTTTTTATTGTTGTTCAAGTACATTTGTCTCCATTTTCACCCCACCATGCCCCCCTTCCCTACCCATCTCTGCCTCCCTACCCTCAGTCTCACCACCTTTGGATTTGCCCATGTGTCCTTCATACATGTCCCTTGATGGCCCTTTCCCTGTTATCCCTCTCCCCTCTTCTCTCTGGTTACTGTCAGATTGTTCTTTATTTCAGTGTCTCTGGTTGTATTTTGCTTGCTTGTTTGTTTTACTGATCAAGTTCCACTTATAGGTGAGATCATATGGTATTTCTCTTTCACTGCCTAGCTTGTTTCTTTAGTATGTCATTCCAACTTCAGTGTAAAGAAGGGACTATTCCTTTCAGTGTAAAGAAAGGAATCCAAACACAGACACAGAGAAGGTATCCGGGTGCATACATTTGGACCCCTGAAGATGACAGTCAGTAAGTTGTGGATACATACGGGATGGAAAGAGCCTGCTTGGGAGAAGGATATCAAGGGAGAAAAGAGTATCTAGGACTTAAGCTGAGGAACTGCCACAAAAGGGTCTGGGGGAATGACATGCTGGCCAAATCAATGGGATAATTTTTTTTAATTTTTAAATTACTTTATTGTTCAATTACAGTTGTCTGCATTTTCTCCTCTCCCCTGACCCCACCCCAGCCAAACCCACCTTCCTCCCTTGTTTCCACCTTCCCTCTTGGTTTTGTCCATGTGTCCTTTATAGTAGTTCCTGAAAACCCTTCTCCCCACAGTCCCCTCCCTCTTCCCTTCTGGCTATTGTTAGATTTTTCTTAATTTCAATGGGATAATTTTTTTAGCAATATCAGCAATAAAAATTAAATTCCCATAACAATTTATATTCACAACATTTCAGAACAAAAAGGATTATGGAGATATGTAGTCTGGCTCCCCCATTTAATTGTGTAAAAAAGAAGTGAAAAACTTCTGAAATGTTTGTCTTCCATCTTCCAGCCCTGTACATATAACTTGACTCTGGATATCACTGACATCCACACCAAGGAACAAATAATCAGTCGAGTTCTGCCATGATTTGTCAGTAATGTCATCAAGGTATAAGTCACACTTCACTTTCTTCTTTTTTAAGTATATTTTATTATTATTTTATGTCATTGTTGTTCAAGTACAGTTCTCTGCATTTTCAGCCCACCACTTCCCCACCCCAGCCATCCCCACCTCCATCCCCTGATTCCACCCCCTCTTGGATTTCCCATATGTCCTTTTTAGTTGTTCCTGAAAATCCTCCCCGCCGCCATTGTCTCCTCCAACCTCCCCTCTGGTTAAATTCAGATTGTTCTTAATTTCAATGTTTCTGGTTATATTTTGCTTCCTTGTTTGTTTTGTTGATTATGTTCCAGTTAAAGGTGAGATCATCTGGTGTTTGTCTTTCACTTCCTGGCTTATTTCACTTAGCATATTGATCTCTAGTTCCATCCATGCCATTGCAAAGGTAGGAGCTCCTTCTTTCTTTCTGATGCATAGTATTCCATTGTGTAAATGTCCCATAGTTTTTTGATCCATTCATTTACTGGGGGATACTTAGGTAGCTTCCAGCACTTGACTATTATAATTGTACTGTTATAACAATTGGGGTGCATGGGATCTTATGGATTGGTGATTTGGGGCCCTTAGGGTACAATTCCAGAAGTGGAATTTCTGGGTCAAAGGCAGTTCCATTTTTAGTTTTTTGAGGAAATTCCATACTGTTTGCCACAGTGGCTTCACCAGTCTGCATTCCCACCAACAGTACACTAGGGTTCCCTTTTCTCCATATCCTCTCCAACCCTTGTTTGTTGATTTGTATACGATGGACATTCTGGTATGAAGTGGTATCTCATTGAGGTTTTAATTGGCATCTTTCTGATGGCTAGTGATGCTGAGCATATTTTCACATGTCTCTGGGATCCTCTGTATGCTCTCCCTGGAAAAGTATCTGTTCAGTTCTTTGGCCAATTTTTTAATTGGGTTTTTTGTCTTCCTGGAGTGGAGTCATGTGATTTATGCATATATTATGGAGATCAAGCCCTTGTTAGAGGTCTCATTCACAAATCTGTTTACCCATATAGTTGGTTCTCTCTTCATTTTAATGCAGTTTTCTTTAGTTGTGAAGAAGCATTTTTTATTTTGATGAGATCTCATTTGTTTATTCTTTCCCTTATGACTCTTCCTCTAGGGCTCAGGTGGCAAACACAAGGCCCATGGGCCAAATCAGGCCCTACGCCTTGTTTTATCTGGCCCAGCACCTTTTACTGTTCAGTGACAGTGCTGACCTCCTTGCCCCTAATTAATGAGTAGTTACATTTATACACTCATAAAATCACACTCGGCCCTTTGAAGGCAACCAGGAGGCTGATATGGCCCACATTGAAAATGAGTTTGATGACATCCCTGCTTTAGGGGACATATCAGTGAAAATATTGCTGCATGTAATATCTGAGATTTTCCTCTCTATGTTCTCCTCTAGAACTTTATATGGCCTCACAATTTATATTTAAGTCTTTTATTCACCTTGAATTTATTTTTGTGTATAGTGTAAGTTGGTGATTGAGTTTCATTTTCTGCATGTAGCTGTCCAGATCTCCCAACAATATTTGTTTAAGAGGATATTTTTACTCCATTTTATGTTTCTACACCCTTTGTCAAATATTAACTGATCATAGAGACTTGGGTTTATTTCTGGACCTTCTATTCTATTGGTCTATGTGTCTGTTCCATTGGTCTATGTGTCTGTTCTTATGCCAGTACCAGGCTGTTTTCATTACAGTGACTTTGTAATATAGTTTGATATCAGGTATTATAACTCCTAATTTGTTCTTCT
>PVJI01030643.1:0-13959 GCA_004026765.1 Micronycteris hirsuta
TTTCTTCCTTCTGGTCCACCCCATTGGTTTGAGTCCCAGCTTCCTTTTTTTCCCTATTGGTTCCCTGTAAATCTTCCTCCATTATCTTTATCGTATTCTTCATTTGTTCAACTATTTGTGTCCACCTTTCTTCCAGTTTTGTGAGCATCCTGATTACCAGTGTTTTAAACTGGGCATCTGTTAATTTGGCTATCTCTTCATCCGTTAGTTGTAATTTGTTCTGATCTTTCACTTTGGCCATTTTCATTCTTTTTAATCTCGGCGCACCTGTCAGAGTCTTAGGTGTTTGTCAGTGCCTGGTAACCTGTGTCGCTTTTTTGTGACGTTTCCTCTAGGGGCAGGGCCTGGGAGGGAGCAATGGCATCTGCCGTTCACCGCTGCTCCCCAGTTCCCCACTGCCTTTTCCACCAGTCTCGGCCCTGCTGGTTCCCACTGGCCTCTCCGGTTACGCCGCCGGCCTGCAAGGTTCACCCGTTGCTCGGGGTTGTGCTTTGGTTAGGCGCTCGCGGGGTGAGTCCCTCCAGGCAAACTGCCTCTCACTCCGCTCCTCCACTCGGTTCTGCCCCGCTTACCGGCCTGGATGTACGTCCTCCCCCACTTCCTGGGTGTCGGACTTCCCTTCAGTTCGATTCTGTCTGTTCTGGTTGTTTATTTTTCACTATTGAGTTCGTTGTTTAAACTCTCTGGTTGTGAGCGGCGGCGCAGTGCGTCCACTTACACCACCATTTTGGCGGAAGTCCCTCCCTCTTTCGTTTTTTATATTCGTGATTTGAATTCTCTCTCTTTTTTCTTGGTTAGCTTACTGATTCTATTAGTCTTTCCGAAGAATCAGTTTTAGGTTTTTCTTGTTTTCTCTATTGATTTCTTGTTTTCTTTTTCTAAAATTATTTTTATTAAACTTATTGTGGTTACTTTGGTTAATAAGATTATTACTGCCATTTGTGACAACATGGATGGACCTTAAGAATATTATGCTAAGTGAAATGAGTCAGTCAGAAAAAGATTACTTGTTTTCAATTTCATGATTTCAGCTCTAGTTTTTATTAAATTTTTTCTTCTGCTTACCTTGGATTTACTATTTTCTCTTACTAACTTCCTAAGGTAAATATTTAGATTATTAATTTTAGGTATTTTAAAAAATGTATGTATTCAATGCTCTGAGTTTTTCTCTAAGCACCACTGTTTTCACTGCATCTCACAAAGTTCAATAAGTTGTATTTTCAATTATCATAGCTGTTTAATTTCCAAATATATATTTTTGAATTTTCCAGATGTCTCTCAGTTGTTGATTCCTAACTTAATTCTATTATTGCCTGAGAGTATCATTGTATGACTTTTATAATTTTAAATTTGTTAATGTGCATTTGATGGTTTTGAGTGTGGTCTATATACATATCGGTAAATATTCCATGTGAGCTTCAGAAGAGTGTGTATCCTGCTATATTTGGATGAAGTAGTCCATAGATATCAGTTAGATCCTGTTGACTGATGATACTTTTGAGTTAATTTATGTCCTTGCTTACTAACTTTATGGGAACTTGATCTGTCCATTTCTGAAAAATGTTGAAAGCTCCAAATATACTCTTGGATTCATCTGTTTAACCTTGCAGTTATAGCAGTTTTTGCTTCATGTATTTTAATGTTGCGATGTTAGGCACATACACTTTTTTGTCCTCTTCATTGGGGTCTTCATTATTATGTAATTCCTTGCTCTGAATTCTGCTCCATCTGAAATTAATATAACTACTCCAGATTTCTTTTGATTTGTGTCACTAAAGTAGATATTTATTCATCCCTTTGCTTTTATTCTATATGTGTCTGTATATTTAAAGTGTTTTTTAATAGACAACGCAATGTTGTGTCTTGTTTTTTATTCACTCTGATCATTTCTTTTAATTAGTGTATTTGGATATACATTTACATTCTATTTGCTACCCTTGTTCTTTGTTCAAATTTTTGTTGTCTACTCTTTTTTGCTTCTGTGGTTGTAATTGAACATTTATATGATTTTATTTTCTCTTTTCTTACCATATCAATGACATATTTTAACCTTTTATAGTTGCACTAGAGATTGTAGTATATTTTACAATTAATCCAAATACACTTTCAAAGAACACTATACCACTTCACTGGTAGTGCAAGTGTCTTGTAATAAAAAATGTTCCTAATTCTTCCATCCTATCTCTTGTAACATTGCTGTTATTCATTATACATAAGCTATGTATATTAAATATATTTTGCCATTACTATTTTGAGCACACTGTTATCTTTTTGGTGAATTTCAAGTAATAAAAATGGAAGTTTATATTTTACCTTCAACTATTCCTTTTCTAAACCTCTTCTTTTCTTTATATAGACACAAATATTTGATATATATATTTTTTTTAAATATTTGATATATTATTTTCCTTCTTTCTGAAGAACTACTTTTAACATTTCTTCCAAGACAGGTCTACTTGCAACAAATTTACTCATTTTTTTTGTCTGAAAGTCTTCCTTCTTCACTTTTGAAGAATGATTTCACGAGGTAAAAACTCTTAAGTTGTGAGCTCTCTCTGTCTCAGCTTTACATACTTCACTCATTATCTTCTTGCTTGCATGTTTTCTGAGGAGATGTTGGATATGTTTTATCTTTGCTTCTCTATAGGTGAATTACTTTTCTCATCTGGCTTCTTTTAGGCTTTTTCCTTTTCTTAGATTTTCTGAAATTTCAATATGACTAGGTAAAATTCTTGTTTGTTTTGTTTTGTTGTTTGTCACTTATCCTGATTAGTGTTCTTTGAGATTTCTAGATCTGTGGTTTGACATTAAACATTGATATTTGGAAATTCTGAGTAGTTTTTGCTTCATATGTTTCTTCTGTTCCTTTCTCTGTCTTCTTCTTCTGGCATTTCCATTACACATGTTACACCTTTGTGTTGTCCAACAGTTCTTGGATATTCTGTTCATTTTTTCAATCTTTTTTATTTTTGTTTTGATTTTGGATTTTTCTATTGACATGTACTCAAGCTCAGAGATTCTATCCTCAGCTGTGTCCAGTCTGCTAATAAAACCATCAAAGACATTCTTTATTTCTTACAAGGTTTTTGATCTCTAGACTTTCATTTTTATTCTTGTTAGAATTTCCATCTCTGTACTTACATTAAGCATCTGTTCTTACATGTTGCATACCTTTTTCTATTAGAGCCCTTAGCATATTAAACATAGCTGTTTTAAATTCTCAATACAATAATCCCTTTCATGTCTGAGTCTGGTTCTGATGCTTTCTCTATCTCTTTAAACATGTGTGTTTTTACTTTTATATGCCTTGCACTTTATTGTTGAAAGCTGTGTATGATGTACTGAGTAGAGTCAAATCTGGTAAATAGGCCTTTAGTGATATGAGGGGAAGCACTTTATATTCTTATGATTAAACCTTAGTTTTTTGGTGAGTCTGTGACTTTTATATGTGCCTTTTCCATTTTCCCATATCTTCGGTGGGGCAGGAGGGCAAGTGGGTGCTAAAATTTGTTTTTTCCCTTCCACCACATACAAAGTAGAGGAGGCTAGGGTAGCTATTTCCATTCCTCCAGGTAGGTTAGGCTCTGAGAAACCCCCAATAGATAAGGCTGTGATAAAATAGGTTTCTTTTTTTAGATCAGACCTTCTAAGAACTGAATGCTCTGGTGTATTTAAAAAAGGTTCCTTTTTGTTTTCAGTTTTTTACCCCACATATGAGTTAAATCATGTTTCTTAACTTTTCTGTCTGACTAACTTTGCTTAGCATGGTATTCTCAAGATCCATCCATGGTGGGTGTGGGCACACAATACAATATACAGACCTATATAATCTTATTAACCAATGTTGACCCAATAAATGTAATTTAAAAAATAAAACTATATATATATATTTAATAAATTTTTCCTTTTTGCCTCCCCTGCTTGAAATACAAGAGAATTTTTCTTTCACATTCACTGTAGGAACCTAATAGGACTTTTGTTGGTAAAACAGAAGTGTGAGGGTCTCTGTATGTTTTTAACTTTCAGACTTATCCTTACTGTATCTCCACCAATTCATAAATTTTAGTTTAGAGTTTTGTACTCTGGTACTGGTTCCCAATAAGGTTTTTGCCCATAATGAAGGGCATGGTCTTTGTAAGTTGTAATTCTCTTTTTCTATCTGTTGGCCTTTCCAATTTGGGGGGCAGTATTTTGCCCTGTGACTTCCCTTACATGATGGATGTAAAAAGAGTTGTTGTGTTTTCAGTTTGTTCATATTTTTCCCAGTTTTTGGGATGGAGCAATGACTTCCAAACTCCTTATGTTCCAGACTGGAACTCAGAAGTCTTCCTGGGTTTGAGTTTTTACATTTTAGTGAAACAATGAGATTGCAGAGCATGTCTGGTGCTATTTTAAACATTCAAATATCTTCCATGTCAAATCTGAACAAAGCAATATATAATTCACTTTGAGATCCTGATAGCTTGTGGTCACATTCTTTTTATTCTTGTCCTTGAATAAAGTAATTGTCTACCATCAGGAACATAGGTTCCAGATAAAGTATTTTTATGCCTACAGTCATTAATACATTGCATTAATACGAAATAAAGGTATACCAAAAATTAAGAAGTAATTCAGTTTATATTGATTCCATTTAGAATAATAGATTTAGCTTAATAGTTTACTTATTATGTAATTCCCTAACTTTAGGCAGGCTGGAAAGAGGGTGGAAGGAGAGTCAAGAAGTGGAGAGGAAAAGTGGCTGGCATCAGTTGAGCTCCTCAGCATTCCCATCACATAGCCCCTGGAAAACCCTTTGAATCTTTTGCTTTTCATTAAATCATGCCCTGCTTTAAGACTTCTTGACACTAATGGTGAATCTCTCCAATTTCTTAAACTGTCAGCACTACTCATTTGCCAGTTTTTGTTGTTTGATCAACTTTCATGCCTGGGGAGTATGGCATGTTAGATTTACATGCCACAAGAATTGCATAGAATTCTTCTGTAGCAGATAAAAACATAAAACAACTTTTTAGTGGTATGCTACATAGAAATTATGCATTTGTTAAACATAAAGTAATATTCAGGTATGTATAGGAATTCAAGTGTTGATATTCCCAAGCAGGGTTGCACTGAATACACTCCAGCTAGAACACTAACTTAAATTCAATGAAAGTGACACATTAAAATGCATTGCCCTACAAGTTCTTTTTATTATTAAAGATGTTTTAGTTTTGAAATGATATAGACTATACCTTCCAGGTGGAGTTTATATTAAAGCAGTATTTTTCAATTAATAATGCTTCTCTCAGGATAATTAATTGGGAATTAGTTCTGCCAGGGTACATATACCTTTCATGAAAAATTTAATGTATTTAATAATACACAAATAACATTTGTTGTGTATTAGGAAAATATGGAGAATGAAAATACAAAAAAACTAAGAATTATCCATAATATCTATAATTCCACTAATTAGTGGCATCTTTTTCTGTATATGCTTCGAGAAAATTTTATCTGATTGAACACATGCAATTACACCTTTTTTTCCTTTATAATATTGAGTTATCCATGTACACTTCCAGGACCAAGGTATTTATTACATTTTATTGGCAAAGCACGTGATCTGATCTTACCAATGACTGAATAAAGAATCAAAGATTTTGAGGCAGTATTTACTAACTTTCTCAAGCATCGAGTACCAACTCCCTCATGAGAATATCATTTACAAAATGGAACAAGACTAATTAACAAATCTATTTTTACTGGATTCATTCACTCATTCAATACATGTTTTTCTAGCACAAACTATATGAAAAACCATGTGTTTAACACTAAAGTGGATCCAGGGATATATCAGACAACATTTTCTTTCAATTTAGCTTCATTTCAAATGTGGACATACCAGAGTGGGAAAATGTTTTCAGAGAAAATTATTGATAATATACAAATGCCATTAAGCTATTTTGAGATTCTGAGCTAACAGTCATCTTTACATTCAAGAATATTTTATATTGCCCTGGCTGGTATAGCTCAGTGGATTGAGCATGGGCCTGAGAACCAAGGGGTTGCTGGTTCGATTCCCAGTCAGGGTACATGCCTGGGTTGCAGGCCAGGTTCCCAGTGGGGGACACATGGAAAGCAACTGCACATTGATGTTTCTCTCCCTCTTTCTCCCTCCCTTCCCTTCTCTCTAAAATAAATAAATAAAATATTTAAAAAATATTTAAAAAAGAATATTTTATATCAAGTGGGTTATTTAGAAAATGGAGAAACTCAGGCATTGAATGGTGAAAAATTCTAGAATGAATCATAAAGCCAACTAACTTCTCTTGATGTTGGATGCATGCATGTCTCTAGGCACTAGCTCCAACCCATGACAGCACATGATTAGTCAGGGTTCTTATAGGATGTATTGAAAAAAGTACATCAGTTCTTTAATAAAGATTTAGTGTCCCTGCCACTTGAGCACATTCTTAAGTCATGAGTGGTCCAAAGACAGAGCTATTCTTCCTATTTGTCTTTTGTTTCTCATGTCTTCATCTATAATAAAATTTTAATAGGAATTTACTTTATGCCAGTCACTGCATTATTGTTTCTAAATCATGGTACAGTACAGGAGAAGTTTGTGAGTTTCACAGGTTGATTGTTATAACATATGGAAAAGGCAAGGGAGAAGTTTCTTGAGTAGTTTAGGAATTAGATTAAGCCGTATGTGTTCTAGATTGAATACTAGAGGAGCTAATCAGCATGTACTTTCAGAGTCAGCCAAACTGAAACAATCAAAAGGTACTATAAACAAGGGGAAAGGCATATTGAAAAATAATTGGTAAGTAATTGTCATATAGTACCCTAGATTCAATGAAATAACAGTTTTGAGAGTGTGAACAAAAGCAGTGCTAAACTTCACAGAGTATTTTGTACAGTTTTACAAATACCTTTCCTTCTTAGTTTTTAACAACGGAAAATTGTACCAAATACTCTGTCTTCCCTACACAAAGTATAAATCCATTCAACTCTTTTTTTTACAACATAATTTTTTTAAATTAATTTTTTTGTTTAATTACAGTTATTTGCAGCCTCTCCCCTCCCCCCTCCCTTCCCCTCCCATCCCACCCCCCAGCCTCCCTCCTCCCCCTTAGTTCTGTCCATGTGTCCTCTACAGTGATTCCTGAAAATCCATTCAACTCTTCATCTTGTTTCACAGATCCTTAACATTTAATGTCATATAATTATAAAAGGGAAAAGATACCCTCTGAAATGCTTGTAAATATAGAATTTAATATGTAAGTCAGAAGTTATGTGCTTTTACCATTTAAGTATTTTTAGGTGAAATTGAGCAAAATTCAGTGTTTTTATGTCTTTAATAATTATTTATTTCCCACGATGATTTTATAGAAGTGATATTTTGAATGTAAGTTTCCAGCAGGTTCTATCTACTTATCAAGTTCAGATGTATAATCTTCAATGAAAACCAAATGAGAAGGAAGACGTGCATTAATAAGGACATTACAATTGTATGACAAAGCAATTGTTCATTCTTATTAAGTTAGGATTATGTAGTTTTTAGTTCAAGGAACACTAGAGCCAGGTTTTTGTCTTGAAAGCACATCAAAACATATTTTGATGGGGAAGATCAATGAAAGAAAATATTGTTCAGTAAGTACCAATAATAATTATTTGAAAAATTTCCTCTCCGTTTCTTGTCCTTCTCACTCAAACTTCTATATTTAGTGTGATAGTGTAAAGAAAATGGGGTTAATAATATACCTTGCTAGTGTCTGAAACTGTATGAATCATTTAACTATTCTTAGCCTAAGTTTTTTCATTGTTAAGTGAGAGTAATACATACCCTGCTTGCATAGCAGAGTACTTGTAAAAATCAGGAAATATGATAATGTGTATTGAAACGCTTTGTATGTGGTAAAGTACTATGTCTATAACAATGATTGTATTCTAATATTTGCAATATTTGGGATAGATTTTACTGTTAACAGCTTTTTATAATCTGTTGTTTCACATTTTTATTTTTCTAATGCCTGATCATTTTCTGACAATATGTTTAACTTATTTTCATCCCTTCTTTTCCTTCTCCCTGAAAATGTCTTTCATTCTGCCCTTTTGAAAGTATTTCAGGGGATATCAGCAATTATAGCAAAATTATAGATTATTAGATAAAAAAGGAGGAGATGGTCTAGGTATATTTGAGTTAATGGATTTTAACACAGTCTTTTAAACAGCCACAAGTCACTTCAGGAGAGGGATTATGTTTTCTTTCTTTCTAATAAACTTGTGTGTGTATGAGTACATATCTTTTAAGATTATTTTATTGAATTTATGTACATAAGATACACTCAATTTAAGTATATAGCTCAATTAATTTTATATGTGTATGCTTATATAACACCATAGATAAAGATGTAGAACATTTCCATCATCTCAAAAACTTTCCTTGTGTTACTTCTCAATCTAATACCCCAGCAATAGTTAATATTCTTATTTCTTGACCTTCAACTAATTTTGCTTGTCCTTGAACTTCATGTAGATGGAATTGGATACCTTATGCTTCCTTGTGTTGGGATTTTTTAATTCAGCAGTCTATCTGTGAGAGTAATACATGCTGTTCTATGTATCAGGAGGTTGTTCTGTATTGCTGTGTACATGCCAAAATATCTTTATTTGCAATATGAATAGAGATACTACGTATCTCATATTCAAGTATACTATGAATATTATTATACTTGTCTTTGGTGGGCATATGCCCTCACTTTTCATGGATAAATACCGAGGATAAGTGCTAGGTTATATGATATGCATATCTTGGTTTGTGTAGATAACACTGAACAGTGACCCAAAGAGGTCCAACCATTGTATACTCCTATTAACAATGTATGAGAGTTTCAGTTGCTTCACATAGTCAACAACAGGTTGAACTGTGATATAGTCTTACTTCTTTGCCCTTCAGGGAAATTTATGCTTGTGTTTTAATATCTATTTTTTCCATAATAAAATAGTTATATCACTTTCTTACAGTCAAATTGTGCCTGCTATATATTTTCTCATCTTTTGATGTTCTATCTTTTCTTGTCCCTGTGCCTTAGTTGTGTCATAAATATCATATTATGGGACTTTTACATTCAATGTTACAATCCTTGCCTTTGAAGTGATGAATTTATTTCATTTGATTAATGAAATTGTTAATATATTAGATTTTTACACACCAATTTTAGTGCTTTTTCCATGCTTTTTATTTTTTGATTTTAGATTTTTAAAAATGTATTTTATATATTTTTATCTCTATTGGTTTGAAATATATGTACTCTGTTCTTTTTTATTATTAAATTTGTTGGGTAACATTGGTTAATAAAATTATATAGGTTTCAAGTGTACAGTTTTATAATATATCATCTGTATTGCATTGTGTGTTTACTACTCAAAATCTAATCTCCTTATATCACCATATATTTGACCCCTTTTCCCTTTACTAGCTCCACCCCTTTCTCTCTGGAAACCACCATGCTGTTGTCTGTGTTTAAGAGTTTTTGTTTGTTTGTTGATTTATTGTTTCAGTTTTATATTCTATATATGAATGAAATCATATCGTTTTTAACTTTGTCTGTCGGCCTTATTTTGCTTAGCTTGATATTCTCAGGATCCATCCATGCTGTCACAAATGGTAGTATTTCATTTTTTAATTTTTTGTTATTGCTATACGTACTGTATTATTTTACTGATTATTCTAGAAATTTTACCCTAAACAATTAATTTTACAAAGTTTAAAACTGAACACTTAAAACTTTTTTCAAATAATTTGGAACCTCAAATATGTTAGCCTCAGTTATCCTCTCCTTAATTTACATGCTATTTTTGTCCCATACTTTAGTTTGTTATTTTTGACAATTCCCCAAATTTGACATTGGAATTTTAAACAGAGATATATTTGTTTTATTTTGAAAATATTTAGGCAAACACACATTTCCTTCTTGTTTTCAGCATTCCTTCTTTCACTTCAAACAATATTTCTGCTATCATTCTATTTTTTTCCTGAATTCATTCTTTAGAAGTTCATTTAGTGAAGGCCTGAGAAGTCTTAACTTACAGTTTCTTCATCTTCTAAATCATTGCTGTTCTTTTATATCCAATGTGAAGATTACATGTAGTTCTATAACTGGTTTTCCAACATAACACTTTTGTATTAGTCCTTCTGATAGGGGCCCAGAAGTTGCTATTTCTCAGGGTGGAGTCCACAGATACATTTTCAAATGAGAATGACTACTGCAACATGGTCATTTTCTGTTCCTGTACAAGATCATTAGCAAATCTAAGATTTGTTCTATCCTTGTCTTTTGCATAAGCTGTAAATTTCTGGGAGGAGGTCTTGCCTAGATCTTTCACACTGAGAATTAATTCCTGGTTCCAGGGCTTCCTTTGGTATCTCACATGAACAGAATGTTTTTCTGGGGAGCCAGGACCTGTGGACTTGACAATTTTCTGCATAATACTGGAGCTCTCCCTGTAACACGTATCAACTGTATCTTCAGAGAGAAGGAACAACTCTCATTTATTTTCAGTTCCATTTTATCAAGTTATAATTTGTTTTTTGCTGTTGGTTTTTTGTTTATTTGTTTGTTTGTTTTTTGCTCAGCCATGAGTTCTATTACTTCAATCAGACCTGACATGGAGTCACAGCTAAAGATATCCAGGGCTTTTTGTATTATCTGAGGATAGCAGCACCTCTTAAACTAAATAAATACATCCACACTGATGCCATGGGCCTTGAATGTCTGACAACAAAAGACAAGGAACCACATGATTCAATTCTTGGCTGATCCATTACCAGTTAATTTGTCTTGAGAACCTTATGGTGTCATTTAGCTTATCTCAATGGACTCATTGTAGATTTCCAAAGAGAACCTATGACTATTCATGCCAACTTCTGGTTTTCCCAAGCAAATAAACACCATCTAGATTTAAACCATAAGAAAAAGTTTGGAATAAAACGGTTGCTGATTCCTGAAAGATCACCTGATAGGCAGAAAAATAACAAGCTATAAAACTCTTTAAAAATTTTTGTATTGTTCTGATTTGATTATTCAGCATGATTCTATTTATCACTTTTCATGTAATATCCACCTAAATTTGTGAATAACAGATGAATTTGCTCAGACATCTTAACCATTGACAACTGAACATTACAATCCATGTTTTTTAATTGTTGTTCAATTACAATTGTCCTCATTCCTGCCCCTCTTATTGTCCCCTGCCCTACTCACCCCCCACCTTCCACATTCAATCCCCCTCCATTGCCTTTGTCCATGGGTCCTTTATACATGTTCCTTGATTTGACCCTTCCTCTTCTTTCCCCTGTTATCCCTCTTGCCCCTCCCCTCTGGTCACTGTCAGTTTGTTCTTTATTTTAATGTCTCCGGTTATATTATGCTTGCTTGTTTGTTTCGTTGATTAGGTTCCACTTATAGGTGAGATCATATGATACTTGTCTTTTACTGCCTAGCTTATTTCATTTAGCATAATGCTCCAGTTTCATCCATGCTGTTGCAAAGGGTAGGAGCTATAAAACTCTTTTTAATGCGAAACATTTTGTAGCATTTAAAAAATTCAGATGTGTTTTCCATGTTTTATGCTCAGTAACATTTTCAAGGAGATAAATGCATTATTTCTTGTGGAAGGGGCTGAAGCTACAGTACATTTTTTATTCTCTTTTTATTTTCCACTTGTCATTCAAATAATATACACAATAGGCAGAGACTAGAAAATTCTGTTACTTGTTGATAAACACAAGAAAGTGATGGGTACTTAGTTACTGGGCTGTTTAGACTCATATAGACAGAATGCTCCACCTAGGTGAAACAATCTTAATTTTACAGACATACATATTTCTCATACAATAAAGTAGTCATTTGTCAGCATAACCCAGAGGTGTTAGTGATCTCACAGAATGCTGAGTATACAGGGTGTGGCAGAAGTAAGGACTGCTTCGATGATGTTGGTAGAGTAATAATATAGGTGTAATAATTTATAGTTTTAATTTGAACATTTTACCTAAAATGTCATATGGTGTGCTTGAGTGTGATATTGTTATGTTACAGAATCACATGCTTATGATTTTGTAGTAAAAGAGTTTGTAATTAAAAGGGGAGTTATTTGTGCTGACCCCTGTATTTTGTTAGTCTCTTTTTACGAAAATGAGGTATATCATATTCTTTTCATGTAATTGAAGATGCTTTCCGTTGTATTGATTATCATTTATAGGTTTTCCTTTGCCCCCTACAATATTCGTTTTTTAAATTATGGGGAAAAATGGGAAACATAGCTGTGGGTGTAGCAGAGATTGATGTTTATTGTTATGGACAGAATTTTGTCTCACCATAGTATGTGTGTTGAAGGCCTAATCCACATTGAGATTGTATTTGGAGATAGAATCTTTAGGAGGAAATTAAGGTTAAGTGAGGTCATAAGGGTGGGGGGGTAATTCAATAGGATTATTGTATTTATATGAAGAGGAAGAGAAACCAGAGCGCTCGTAGAACCTGACCATGCTGACACCTTGATCTCAGATTTCTAAATTCCAAATCTGTTAGAAAATAAATTTCTGTTGTTTAAGCCACCCACTCTATGGTATTTTTTAAGGCAACATGAGCTACAACATTTATTATCATAAAATCTTAATTAACTAGATGCTGTAATTAGTAGCCCTTACTTTGGACTAAGGAATTTTTTATCAGAAATATAAACATCATAAGAATATATAGGAACAAAAAATAAATATTGAATAAAAGCAACCTCAGGGTTTATCTCAAAGTCAGTAGGTACACAGGTAGTTCAATCTTTAATACCATGGGCATCTGCAGCCTTATATGGTGCTTTGATTTACAGAACCATTCCTTGAAAATACTAGTGCTTTTGTTGTCAGATGTTCATTAGAATAATTAGACTGTACATACTAAGATTGAAAAATAGACTTAGACTTTTTAGAATTACCAGAGAGAGTTCAAACAAAAGTTATTTGATATTAACTTTTTGCCAAATCTTAACATATTAACCAATAACGCTCATACCTGAACATTATAAATGTTATTATAAATTTATTATGAAAGTAATTAATATATAAAACCTATATTTAATAAACTTAATGAATTATTGATTTTTATTTGATATTTGTATATACTTTGAAATGATCACCATGATAAGTCCAGTTAATATCTATTACCAAAATAGTTACAGAATTTTTTTACTTACGATGGGAACTATTAACATTTACTCTCAGCAACTTCCATATATGCCATACAATATTATTAACTGCAGCTACCATGCTGTATGTTACAGCATAGCATTTATTTTATAACTGGAAGTCTATACCTTTTGACTCCCTTTGCTCATTTTGCCCAATTCCAGCCCCAGCCTTTGGTAATCATGAATATGTTTTCTGTATCTATGAGCTTGTTTCTTGTTTATTTGTTTTTCATATTCCACATATAAGTGCAATCACATAATATTTGTCTTTCTCTGACTTATTTCACTTAACATAATGCCCTTGATGTCTATCCATGTTGTCACAAATGGCAAAATTTCATTCTTTTTTATGGCTGAGTAATATTTTGTGTGTGTATATCTGTGTGATTTTTATCACATTTTCTCTATCCATTTATTTATTCAATTATCAATGTATGTTTACATGTTTTTATATAATGCCATTGTAAATAATGCTGCAATGAACATGGGAAAACGTGTATGCATATTTTTGAATTACTGCTTTTGTTTCCTTTGAAAAAGAAAGTGAAATTGGTGGATTATATAGTAGTTCTATTTTTACTTTTTGAGGAAACTTCTTGCTGTTTTTTTTAAATAATTACTTTATTGTTTTACAATTACAGTTGCCTGCATCCTCTACCCTCCCCTGCCCCTACCCCCTCCAACCCCACTTCCCTCCCCTACCTCCCTCCCCACCCTTGGTTCTGTCCA